>JANHGL010022201.1:0-47994 GCA_024611195.1 Ceyx melanurus
TATTATTTATAATTTTTATTTTTAGCATATATTTTCCTTATTTGAAATAAAATTTTAATGTGGCCAAATCCCAAGTGAACTGCAAAAACTCATCAGGAATAAAGGATCTATTTTGCTGAAGAAGCTGCTAGGGCTCTTATGACCTGATCTCCATTTGTAGTGACCATAGATTAAAATCTTACAGTACCTGTTAATAGTCAACTTTTGAAGAACAAACGAACGTGGGTTTTTTTGTTAGGAGGAATACTGTCACAGTGCTAAAGATTGTAAAAACTAGAATATGTTTGGAGATTTTGAACTCTGTATTATCAAGATTATAGGAATAAAATATTTGCTGTTGTCCATTCAAGTCCTGATTAACTGGGTTTAGGCTCTGTACAGTGAATGTAGATTTAGAACCTTAGTGGTTGTATTTTTATTGAATAAAGACCTGTTTTTCCAAAGGATCTTGCAGCTACACACCATTTCAAGTCCATCTGCAAGGGCTGTGAGATACAAAAGCACAGTGTTGGCTGACAGGCTGTGAGTGTGGAGTGTAGACTTTGGGCAGCATCAAACTCATAGGTTGTTCTCAAAGTTAAAAATCTAAAGCCTGCATTAAAAAAATTCCACTGCAGGATTGATTCTCTAGCTTTTAGTTTTCTAAATAAAACTCTATCGTAGTTGCTCTAAAATAAAAATGGGTCTACTTAAAATAACAGCATTAGTATTGTAAACAAATTCTGTGCTTTATCTGTTTTTACAGTGAAATTTTATGTGTTTATTTCCTGCTTTTTGTATCATAAACACAATTAAATAAGCCATTATTTCAGTATGGTTTCATCTGTTAGTCATTTTTATTCTTTAATTAAAGAAATTAATTGTGCCGTTGTATTTGAGTACAGAACACTCATTTTGGGTGAACATTCAGTGTTAGACATTTTAGATCTATTTACTGTATCTTTGTAGCAGATGTTCTTCTGTTAGAGGGATTTGGAATGAATCCTGTCACTGCTGCTCAGCTTGACTTCAGGAGAGAATTCTGACTCACGTCTGCACAGCAGTGAGACTTTTTCAGTGTTTCTGTCTAGTGCATGTGTAATGTTATAGCAAAAGAAATCATTACCCTTCACGTATGGAAAGCATTAAATAATTTCCAGCTTGCTGCTCAGCATAATGCTGTTTGACAGATGACCACCCCAAATTCCTCCTGACTGCAGAATGGAACCCTAAGGACATAAGGAAAAGATTGCATGTTAACACCAAGAAAAAGAAATAACATCACCTCTGTCAATAATTCTCGCAAAGATTCGTCAATAATATTCGTCAACTGGATATTCTTTATCAATTAATGCCTAGAAGTCAATATGGGAGCTTCTCATGAGGCTTTTTAATTGCATTTTGTCACAAAATGAGTGAGCTGCTTACAATAGGGAGTGTTGCCCTTTCTGAGGAAGCAGGAGGCAGTTGGGGATGGGACAAAACCTTCTGGCCAGGTGCAGTGCACTAGGGAAAAATAACAAGAAAGTCATGAAAATGGGATGACTGTGGGTCATAAATCTTAGCTGGAGTCATTAACTGACATACACATTGGTGCACAGACGTGTTAATTTGATTTCATGCATCTCTCTGATCCCCAGGATGCAGTGATTGCAGCCTCAGCTGTGGGAAGGCAGGAAAGAACAGCCCTGTGTCAGCTGTAGGGACCTGGGGTGACACTGCTGCTCTGCTTGCTTCCTGAATATACAGAATATAGAGGTGTTGCCTGGCTCAGTGAGCTGTGCATTCTCAGCTCTGCTGCACCTTAATTTGCAGTGTTCCTTGTAGCAGTAACACTATTGCAGGAACTGTTCTGGGAGGGTAAGTTTCAAATGCAGAGACTTCTCTTTTTGATTTTTTTTCCTCTCTGTTTGCTCCACTTTCAGTTCCTTTCTCTTGTAATGTTGGAGCTGCACATGTAGCTCTTGTCTCTGAGCAAGGCAGAATTTCCATAACACAGTTTAGCAGTGGTAGAACACTTTAGCACAGATAGAAGGTAGAGGAGAAACCATATTGTCAGAGACTTATCTAGGTTATAAAGGATGAAAAAACAAGTCTAGACCCTTTCACACCCTGCTGTTCATTTGACATCAGAGAAAGGGTTGAGGGGTTTGGAGTTGCACAGTCTCATTTGCTGTGTGCTGCTCCTGCAGTGGAGGGTTGGCAGCAGCAGGGCCCTGTGTGTATGGCTGTAGCTCTGCTCTTGCTCCTGTTAAATCTCTTCAGCTAATCCATTTAATTCTAAAAGCACAGCAGTTTAGAGGTGCAGAGTGATCAGGACATGAGAGATGGTAAGCAATGAGCCAAAAGACAGAGGAGGATCCTTTTTTTTGTGTGTGCTTATTAACTGCAGGTGCCCTACTGGAATAATTCAGTGTAGTATTTTGGATTACATGCTGAACATTTATTTATTCTTGGTTTCTGCACAGACATTTTCAGGAAGTGAGGGGGAGTGGTGGCCACTAGCTGGGGCTGTCACAAACATGCTAACTGAAGGGATCATTTCCAAGAAGTGTGCTGGAATACTGCAGAGGCACCATGGATTTTGGTGGCATCATCCACAGTTGGAAGCAAAGTTTGGTGAAGATGAATCCAAGTTAAATCCACCTGACAAGAGGCAGTTAAGCTTTTACTGTCTGTAAGGCACAGAGTGGACAGGCATTTCCAGAGCAGGGTGAGGGAAGCTTGGTGATGAAGTCATGGGCTAAAGTAAAGCCAGTTGAACAGGTACCATGATGAAGGGTGTTTGGAAATGTATTTCCTAGATGAAGTGTTGATCTGGTGCCTGTGATAATTGTGGTTACAGAGCAACATCCTGTGCAGTCAGCCCCTGGAGCATGCATGGTGTGTGTGCCTCAGTGCCTCTGCATGGAGGTGGCTTAGCAAAATCTCTGTGCCATTTAGTTACAGCACTGCCTCAGTTTATAGAGTGTGTTTATAGGGGGGGTGTCATTTGGCTCTTAAAGGTGTTGACAGAAGCTTCATCTTTCTAGAGAAGAATTGAGCATCAGTGGAGATGTCTGCATGGTTGGGGTGTTTCTGGACTGTAGCTACTTGGTCCAACAGCAAAAATAAAGGTGTAACTTAAATGTGTTCGGACACTATGGGTTATTTTTCTTTTCATTTTTCATTTCAACAGTCATTTTCTTTGTAAAACACAACCTGGATGTAACTGAGTCCCAAGACGCACATTGTGCTTGCAAACAAGTGCTGAAATCTGATTTTCCAACCATGGTGGGTAAAGTTGAATATACCAGATTTTTTTGGGTGCACTTTTAGAATATTCATCACTACACCATGCACTTTTAGAATATTCATCACTACACCATGCATCCTATTACTAGTTGTAGTCAAGTTGAAATACAAATGGGAGTTTTCATTTAAGAGTCATGTGCCATCTCAGAGATATCAGTGTCTAGATAAACTTCTTGTTCTTCACCTGCAACCTTAGAGTTCATGTATCTGGAATGCAGAAGCTGATTTAATCTGAATGTTTTGGCTAAGAGGGGCAGTTCTTTTGAGGGAGGGGATGTCTCTGGCTGTGCTGTTGGAAGACTGCATAGGTTTGGCTACAGCTTGAAGGAGCAGCTCATTTCAGGGCTGTAGGCTTTGGTCTGTCCTCTCAAGTTTTGTGTGGATGCTCCTTTGATGCCACTGGAGAGCAGGCTGTGCTGTGTGGGGTAGGAGGGATGCAGGGGGTAAGATCCTAACCCAAAGGCTCCTGTGTTGTGGTTCCACATTACTGAGCATCACTGCTACTCTAGCTTTCAAATCTAGACAACCTGGCAGGTGTTTCTTTTCTGAAGGTGATTTTTTCAAGTGTGCCAGCATTGTTGTTCCCACACCTGTCCCTTACCTTTCCTCTGCAGTCCAGTTGGTGTTTGCTGCTGTGTCATCTGCCTTCTAGCCAGCCCTGTGGTTAAAACTCAGATGATGTTAGTCAGTCCCATTCCAAGGCTGTGGCTTTTATCTTCCACATAGCTTTGTTCTCCTCTCCAGAGTCCATACAGGAGTATAAGGCTCTTGGACAGCGTGTTGGGAAGTGATGTTGTGAACGGGTTTTTGGGGTGACATGGGGGGTATTGAACACACAGTCTATATTTTCATCTAGACTAACAGTTTCATGTAGATTAATAGTGGAGAAATGCCCCAGCTGCTGGCAAACCTGGAGGCAAACCTAGTGTCATCTCAGCTACTGCTGTGGTCAGCTGGCTGGAGACACCGTTCACAAGAAATTAATTCAGGTATTCATGGATCTCCTGGTTGTCTGTTGCTGCCAGCTCCTAAGATAAGACAGCATCTTAATCCGGAGGATTGGAGTGGGATAGAAAACACTGGTGAAGGTCAAAGGGACAGGCTTTGTGCTGTGAAAATAAAACAACATTTTACGGGTGAGTCTGTCAGAATGGGCAACCAACTTTGACCAAAACTGATCTTTGGGCATGTAAGAAATTTTTAATGTTATTCAAGACAAAAAGGCACTTCAGGAATTGGAGCTCATTCCATCATGTAAACATATTCTATAAATATAGTCTAACTCATTTAATAACCAGTTGGCTGGATTTTGGTTCGTTGTTTTGCCTTTTTTGTTTTTTTTTCAATTGCAGTCAGGGAATCTTTAGAGATATTGCCAAAAGTGGTGGCAAGCCATTAAACATATTTTCCATACTTTTGTTTAACTTGCAGGTTACCAGTAGCTTAACATGCCTTGTATCCTGTTAACTGTATTTTTTTTTAGTAAGAAAAAAACCCAACATATTGACCTGGACAAAGTTCAGTATAAAACTCAAGGATTTAATTTTTTTATCTTGTTAAAATGCAGTTGCTAACCATATCTTGAGCTGCAGGACCACAGTGACTTACTTTTTAATATCATTTGTTGTAGGAGTTTATGCAAGTTATACAAGTGAATTTTTTTTTCAGACGACACCAAAATAAAACGCCAGATTATTTCAGGTTTTGACACAACCAAACTTGGTTTCTGCCAGCAGGAGGGATTCATTAGAGAGCTTCTAGCTGAAAACTTCAGGCTCAAATGAGAATGGAGTAAGAAATATGAAAGCTTCATGGTGACCTAAGAAAACTTGTTTGTATACTCATTACTTTGCTGTATTAAATTGATAGACAAACAGGAATTTCAAAGATAATTGTTCCCATATCTTAGTGGAAATCAGTGATTTGTTATCTGATTATAATTATTATATATTATTATTATTTTGATGTTTTAGTGGTCTCCATTTATGTGGAACCATATAGATTGGTAGAGGTTGCAAGTGACCTCTGGAAATCTGAAAGTCCCTTCATACAAGGATATAATGATGATATAATGATCATGTAAGGATCATTTCCTAAAATTTCCTGAGAGGTGTCAGCAGTCAGCAATGTGAACACACTCTATTTCAGTCTCAGTGTCCAAGAAAGCAATGATCTGAGAGCTTTCTGAGGTTTATCCTTCATGGAATGAAGGATTATTCAGAAGGAAATATTTTTTTTAAACTACCCTATTTTGATACCAGTTTGCACGAGTGATTCTTCTACTTAATGTTGAAATCAGTTTCACAATAAATGTGACATCACTTTATCTCAAGAGATTGTTAGATCATAAAGCACAATTAAAGGGAAAAGATGAAAATTTTGAAAATTAAAAAAAAAAAAATCAAATTTTTGAATGTGGACATAAGCTTTCTTAATTTAACCTATTAAATCTAAGTGAGTGTGTGCAGGATTTGGATGGGACTTCATATTTTAGTTGCTGCTTGTTTTTACTCTTTTATAGTCTTTGTCAATTTTATATCTATACATTGGTTTGGTTTGTTTTTTCAGTCATCTCAGTGTTATGTCGGTAATTTCTTGGTTTGCTGCTATATTTTTATCAGACTGTCTTCATTAAAATTCTGGAGTTGTTTTCCTGTCTTTATGTATAGGTGGCTTGTCTGTAATTCAGACTCTGAGGGCATCGGTGGATTGGCCAGATATTGTCTGTCTTCATAATTACTTCAGGATTTTTTTTGTATTCCTAAATGCTTGTGAATTCCTTCAGGGTTTGGTTTTTGGTTGTTTTTTTTTTTAGTCATACTCTTAATTTTCAGAATTCAGTACCAACTACAGATAGTTGCAGGTGCTAATAACCCTTTTGGAAAATACAAAACCTGGGAATAATCCCTACTGTAGTTGGAGAGGTGAAATAACAGTAATCTATTTTTACCTTAAAGAAAAAAAAAGTCTTAATGTGTTAATGTTTTCCTTGTGTTGATGGAAATAGTAGAAAACAAGATAATCAGATATGTGCTTCTGGGGAATGAGATGCAAGTAACATCACTTTAAAGATGGTGTTTATTTTGTAAATTTAGAGCCAAGTATTACTGAATACATGGAATCAGAGTGGCAAACACTCCCTACCATGTCAGTCTGTATGAAAAATGGAGATATTATTTGGAGAATAGCTGTTTTAAACCCAAGTATTTTTACTTTTTAAAATAGTTAAATTGAAAAATAGGTGCACACTGATACAGTATTGGAAATAGGTTTTGTTGTAAAATTATCCCAGCTTTTCAATGTTAAGGGAAATGCTTGTTCCTTAACTTTCTAGTGTATTTCAACGTTGCTAGTACACTAATGATGCTTGTTTTTATTTTCCATTGTGTAGTAACTTTTTCTCTAGTTTAACTTTTATCATAAAAAAGAATGTAGGGCCTTTAGTGTTTAATATTAATTAAAATAACTTCAGTTTTGTTCTTTCTGTTCTGTAAAAGGGTATCTGAAGAATTTTTACAAATTTTATCTTGGAAATTAGCTTATTCATTATGTTTAATTTTAGGAAATGGTGCTCTTGCAGAACGTTCTGAAAATGTGCATATTTCAGGAGTGTCAACGGGTAAGTCATTTTTTGTAATGTTTAAATTTCATGCATGACTTAAATAGTAAATATTGAAAGCCACCTGGTATCTTATGAAGAGATATTTGGCTATAAAAATTATTACTGCCTTTTGCAGCATGTAATAAGGAATGAAGCAACTGGAACATGGAAAAATTCTCATAAGATAAAATTGATACCTGCATGCTTATGAACAGATTATGCCTTTCTAAGTGGACTGCTTAATTATTTTTCCATACAAACATTGAGCTAAGAGAAAAGTTGGCTTAAATCGAATTGATATTTTCTTTCCACAGTAAAGTTTTTGTGAAATGAAATTTATTGAAATGTAATTTTGGACACTGGTACTATCAAATAATATAAATCCAGGAGTTATGCATTTCACCTGCTTAGATTGAAGCAGTAACTGAAACTACTGTACACTTGACTGCACAGTTTCCTTAATACAAGAAAAAAAAAGAATTTTAGAAGTTGGGAAACTGAGAAACTGCTGAGACTGGGAGGAGATGGGGGATAAAGCAGCAGGTGTTGCTCACAGCTTGCTGGGTTCTCTTGCACTAAGGCAAGAGGTAGAAAACCATAAGTCTGATTCTGTCAATAGGGAAGCTCTTTGGATATCTGATTTTCACACCCTTCTCCTCAGAGTCAAAATGCAGAGTCATCCCTCCTGAAGACAGCTTGCAGAGCTCACTGCAGCTGCCCATGCCAGCACTGCCAGCATTGCCCTGTGCCTGTGCACACAGGTGGTTTTGGAGAGGTGTGTGGTCAGTGGTGGTCTCTGCCATGCCTTACTGCCTCCTTCCCTCACTGTTTGCCACTCAGGGGCACTCAGAAGTCTAATGGTGGGTTTTTGCTCATCCATTCTCGTGCTACATCATAAGAACCTTTTCAGCAGCAGTGATGCACCAGCTCCCATGGCATGGTTGAAGGCCAGCTGGTGGAGGGAAATTGGGGAGAGAATTGGAAGAGTAAAAGTGAGAGAACTTATGGGTTGAGATAAAATGGTTTAAACAGGTAAAGCAAAAGCCATGCACACAACAGAGCAAAGCAAGGGTTCATTCACTGCTCCCCACCAGCAGGTAGGTCACTGTTCTCAGCACAAAGCCACAACATAGTCCTGTAGTAGCTGCTGTGGAAACAAACTCTTTTCCAGCCAAACCCAGCAGCTCTCCAGCCCTTGTTGTGTACCATTTAAGCCATGCTCTGATCCCATGCTATCCAGTGTACATACATAATGCAGTGATGGCACACTGTAAATAATAAATGGGACCCAGCTACTTGCCTCTGTTGGAACCATTGTTGCTGGGATTGAATTGTACAGAACACACACATGGCCTAAAATCTTGCTCTGCAGCTCTCAAGATATGATTTAATAACCCCCCACCCCTTTGTTTACTGCAAGCAGTGCTGCAGGTCTCAATACAGACAGAAAATCATCTGCTGGGCAAGAGGCAAAGAATGGAATTTCTGACTCTGCTTTCATACTTTGGCTGGCTTGCTGGACTAGGCAGTGCCAAGAAGAGATCACAATGTGCTTTTATGCAAGATAACAGCTGCTAGACAGACCTTTAACTACTGAGCTGAAAGATCCAGTGAGGACTTCCATTTAAAAATAAATTTAATAATAATAAGTGATCCTGTGTTATAAAATAGCTTTATAGCTGGGGAAAAATAATCATACTCTTAAAGTTTCTATCTGAATTCTTCACTGGAGGGAATTGTGAGCTAATGAGACTGGAGGTGATCTGTTCATGAAAACCTGAAGAAAGCATGTAGACAGACCCAGTGGCATTTTCCATACTGATGTATTTATATCTTAAATGCTAGGTGTGTGGCCCAAGAATAAAATGTGGTCTTAGATAACATGGGCTAGTCCCTTTGAAACAAGGGGTTTGGGTCTCCCAAACGTGTTTTTGAAGTTGCAGATTGTATATTTCATCAAGCATACCTGGGCAGCTTTATATTTATCAGAACAATTTTAAGCAGAATTTCTGTAAAACAGAACCAAAGACATCTAGCCTTTGATCTTTCTAAATCCAACTTTAACTTGGTGTTGAAACCAAGCAAGCAATTTTCTTGGACAGTTGCTGCTGAGAAGGGATTTAAAATGAAATGATTGTCTTGATGGTAGATTTCCTGTCATGCTGCCTGACCTACCTCACTAAATTATGTTTTAATAGCACAGACCTCTGTGGTCTTTGGTATTTTATGCTTCTGCTGTATATTATATCTGCCAAGTTACAGGTACACCTCTAATATATAAGCACAGTTTTTCTACCAACAGCAATAATAGAATGTTGTCTCTTGAGGATAAGATATCACTAGAGAACAAGTGTTTATGCCTTTAAAATATGAAAAATTGAGAAATATTTTCTGGTCTGTCTTTGGAGTGTGCTGCACTGTAATTGTCACAACTGCAAAACCAATTCCTTCCCCCACCCCCCCATTTTAAAGAACTTCTTCACTGGTGAAAACACTTGTTCCCAACAATTTAAAAAAAAAAAAAGATTATAATGATTCCATTTGACTGACTGTGTCTCTGTACTGCAGAGCAAAGGGCATTTTAAATTAAAGCTTTTCAGCTTGACCCAGAGGCAAAGATTCCTTTGCCTTCTCCCCCTGTAGTTCTCCAGACTTTCAGTGGCTCCTAAGAGTTACAAATGCAATAATTATCCTCCCTATTTATGGTTCAGACTTTATCACAATATTATTCTCTTTTTTACTCTAAGCTGTTTTAAACACCTTTGGAGCATTTATCCAGCTGCATTCACGTCCTTACCATGTCCAATATAATGCATAGCTTATCATCTTGTGCTTCACATTGAAAGCTAATTCTTTTATCTTTTAACTAATCTTCTGGCATTACTGTGAAGATAAATCCCTAATCTCCCTCTCCCTTCTTTTCTTAAGTGACTTTTTTTCTTGACATGTTGTTCACTGTGACTACAGGTACTTTACTTCTCTAGATCTTGCTACAGAATTTTTGTGAAGGCTTCTTAATGAGTAAGGAAAATTGTCGTAAATGTTTTTGAAAGTCTACAAGATAAACTAGGTTTTATAAGGTAAAACAGGCTTTTCTGGGGTGTATCCTCTCAGCAGTTTTTGGTCTGTTATTTTGCACTTTAGTCTGTGAAATGTCTTCAGTGCTAAGTACAGTATTGCAATTTACTGAGCAGTTACAGCAGAGGAACAAACAACTGCAAATAGATTAACAACAGCTGCCAAAAGAAAGAGTTTAAACCAGGCAGGAGATGGGTGAGCATAATTGTACCAGAGAATATAGGGAAAGTGAAAGGAATGTAGGCAGAAGCAACACTCATGGAGAAATTGTGCCGGAGGGATTTGTACCTACCCAGAAATCTTACAGCCACCAGCTTGAGGTTTGAAAACATTTTGGGCATGCATCACCATGTGTCCTTCCTTCTCTGTGCTGCAACCTTCTCCATTTGTTGTGTCCTTCTGCCTCAATTGCCAACCCATCTCTTATTTTCTCTCATTTTCATTCTGCCATTTTCTTATGTATTTTAATACTTTCAGTAACTCATCCCAAACCTTGTCTGTTTTCCTGTATTTTTAAGTTACTATGGTCATAACTGGCCTGTATGACAATAACTGCAGGGCTGCTAGCAACTGAAATGAGAAACAAAAATTGTCCATGAGTTAGTAAAGGTGTTTGCAAACATGGAGAAACAGCAGCAAGCTGAGAAGGGCATGTGAATCAAAAAAAGACAATTGAATTGACAGCATGTAAAACACTGGATCAACAAACACACACATAAAATGTATATTACAGTCTATTCTCAGAAGCTTTAGAAGAAACATCTTAGTGAAGCAAATGGCCAGGAATTGATTTTAAAAGTCTTGCTGTTATCTTCAGAAAGTAGATTCCATTTAAAACTGTTAAACTTCAGGTTATCCTTGATTTAAAAAATGACAGCACTTCTGAAGTGCAGCTTCTGCACTGTTGATCTTGACCTTCAGAAACTTACTATGGAAATGGGAGATTTCTATTGTCTCCTGAGTTACAAGGAAGAGATTTAGTGCCTGAAGTTGCAGCAAGCTCATGAGTGCATTCAGCTTGTCTAGCATGAAGCTGTAATTTTTCAAGTCCATTCCCTTTTATGTTTTTGAACCTCCACTTTCTCATAGGCACATGCTCTTCAGTTTGGTTTTCTTGTACAGCAGATGTAAATACTTGCTCTGCTTTAGTGCCTTGGATCATTCTGCCTTCCTCATGCCCTCCTGAATCTCTTCCCATATGGTGTGGTGCTGGAACTGGTCGTGTTTTGCCCTCAGTTCTGTAGTGTTCACTTTGTTTTTAACTTTCCACAAATAAACTTTAGTGGAAACAGAAAAAGCCACCTTGAGTAAGGGTATAGAAAATACAGGGATATGGCTGGTATTACACACAACATCTAAAAACCCTGAATTTAAGTTCAAACTGGAAGCTTTCAGGGTGCTCTGAAAATACTCCCCTGATGATAAAGCCTTTGCATTTGGAGTTTCTTCCACTCCAACTGGTGTAACAGGTGACATTTGCTGTCTACTGCTGCAGGGCTTGGGTGGAGGGCATTGCAGTGCCAGCATAGGAAGTTGCAAAGCTAATTACCCAGTAATTAACAGTTGCTAGCAGTGTTTGGAGGCTCCTCTTCCACACACTCATGCTGTACAGATATTTATAGCACACGGAAGTTTTTGGAGGTGAACCTTGTAAAAATGACTCAACATGTGGAATGGATTGTTTGTATTTTCTAGGGTGAGGTTTTTCTCCGACAGGCAAATTTTAATGCTTCCTTGGAAGCTCTCAGTGACAGAATCTCATATGTCAGCTTGTAAATATCTGTAAACAGATGAATGTTGTAATAGTATAAAATTAACCTAAAGGGAACTTACTGTAAGCTGAGCAGTATTTCAATAGTAACCAAGTAGTTTGTGGAATAACTGACCAACATCTGCAAGCTTAGCACGTTTGTTTTACACAAAGCTTCTCCTCTTTTACTTCTGTTACTGTTTCACACCTGTTAACAATGCTATTTTACTCTGGCATTTAAATAGTTTTCCTTTCCAGCCCTTCCATTTCATGTCTGAACAGATGCAATGTGTATCCACATCCACACAGGAGTAGCTCTCCCAAGTAGTGTGGTATTAGAGCACCACCTATAGGACTGGCTCAGCATTCAAATAAGGATGTTTCCAGGCACTAGTTGGTTGAATATTCAAATGAAATAATATCTCTCTGGATTTTGAGACTTTTTCCTCCCTAGATATTGAGACAAATCCTACATTCTGCAACTGAAGTGTGTTAATATTTAACTGGGCAGCATGAAGTCTATTTTCCGAAATGTATTTATCTCATACAGAGATTAAATACTTTTAAATGAATCATGTTAAAGCTATAATAAATTAAGAATATAACGTTTTACTATATCGAGCTAGTCAATTTCAGGTCCCTATAGTCTTGAAAAATTATCTTAAAAGCTGATTGTGAATAAAAACAGAAAAAAATGGATAATCCATTTACAAATTGCATGATAAAAACTCTTGCACTATTACAAATGCACTTCATTCTTCATCATGTTTGTTTGTTTTTTCATCGAATGCATATTCAAAACTGAAAATTCTAAACACTTCTGATCATCTGACAATAATGAAAATATCTCCTTAATGTTAACAGTCCTTGAGTGTAAACTACTGTATGTAGCTGACTGTGTGTAGCCCACAAGTTTTGGACTAGCACTGAGAAAACTGACAAATAAAAGCACAAATGTGCTTTTTTAATAGTGCATTTTTTTAATGTGTTTTTTGACTTCTGAAAATTCATTATAATTTCAGACTGTAGGAAGAATATTCTGTCCTTCCTATTTATGTGAAGGTTGTGAATATACTTTATGACAGGTGTTGGATGTAAGGCTGCCAGTGGGAGGGAAAAAAAACAGTAAAATAAACCTAATAAATGCATTACTTGAAATAAAATCAGCAGAGCTGAGAACACTCCAGTAAAAGGAACAAGCAATTGAGTTAAGGTCAATGTAGAAAGCTACACCTACAATAAAGAAAGAATACAAATAGCTGAGTTACTTCAGTTGCATAGAATTAGTTCTAGAAAAACAAGCTTTCTAGTCCATTATCAGAAATGTATTCACTCAAGTCCCTCTTCAGAAGAGTCTCTTGTAAACCTAACTTTTAATATCTCTAAATGAAGTATGCTGCAGTAAGTGCTTTTTGCCTTTGAATCATGTGGATGAAGATCATTTCTATGCTGAGGGCTGGAAGGGGTAATGATGCTCAGGCACTGGGTGGTCTTAAGACAGAAAATTTCAACTGTGATTATTTTGCTTTGATTTATTTTTCCCTTGCTAATGCATTTTGCTTTGATTTATTTTTCACTTGCTAATGCATTTGCAGTATTAAGGTGTAAGTGCATAGTTGAATTGAACTGTCTTTGTGAAGGTTAGGAAATACAAAATCTTTTGCCTTGCTAATAAAGCTGTCAAAATCTGTATAGAGTCATCTTTTTCAATCTGTAGTATTTATTGACATTAGTATAAATTCTGCATGGGCAACACTGGAAACCATGTCTTAGCTGACATGATGTGAATTGTGTCTGTTCTCAACTCCTTAGACATTGGTTTTATTGCTTCCTCATCTAACTCCATGGGATATTTTCCCTGATCAGTGTTGATTGATTTTATTTTTTTGTCCTGTTGGTTTGTTTTGTTGTTTTTTTTTAATCTAAATGGCATTAATCATGTTGCTTTCACTATATCTGTATTTTTTTTAGCTTGTGGAGATATTCCAGAACAAATTCGATCGCCAAGTGGGACAATCACAAGTCCAGGGTGGCCCTCTGAGTATCCTGCCAGAATCAACTGTAGCTGGTACATCCATGCAAAGCCAGGGGAGATCATTACTATAAGGTAAGTACTATAAGTATTGACCACGTGGATTGAAGAAGTGCTGCCTAGACATTTTTAACTTCAGTTTTCTATGCAGCAGTTTCCTCTTTCTTCCCATAAATGCAGGATTTCTGCTTTGTCTGTTTTCTGCCTTCTGTCTGAATTGCTCTTCCACAGCCATGTAGAATTTGTTTTCAACTGAAGAGTTGACTAGAAGAGGGTTGTGCTTACTCATTTTATTCATTTGTTAATGTCTCTGAAAGACAAGAATTTTGCATGAAGTTGTGTAGGGGAAGCTCTGTAATGCTTCCTTGCTGTGATGCCTCATGGTATGCTTAGAAGTGACAGGGTAGAAATAGTAAATGAATAGATCTGATGGCAGTTTTGGCATCTACAACTGCAGCTTTACCTCAGCTTCCATTACAGACCTGCTGAAGAATTCAGCATGAAGAATTTCTTCATTCTTATGAAGAATTTGCTTTGATACATTGCCCTTTTTTAAAGTATTAATTAAAAAATAAAAAAAAAAAAATCAAAAAAAAATCTTTCTACTAGACTTTAAACAGGCATAAATACAATGTGAAGTAGGCAGAGTTGTTGCTCTGATAAGAATGCTAATTTTTTCATACAGTTTATTTTTCATAAAACTCTATTTTTTTTCCCTCTCACATGGTTTTCTTTCCCACCTCTACCTAACATCCCTTTGACACTTCATTTCTGGTTTGCTGCTGTGTTGTCTGTGCTGACCTATTTTGCTCAGGCTGAAGTGCCCTTTGTGTTCCATTGCCATGACAGCAGGGCTTGCTGTGACTGTGGCCATACCATCACATTCCCTGGCATACCCACTGGGTCACCAAGTAGTGCAACTGGGAGCAAATTACATCTGAAGTAATAGTTTTGAACAATTTAACTGTGTTTTTGTCTGTTATCGGTCTGGGGGTTGCCCTGACTCCAAACCGCGACAGTTTTTAATATCAAATCATATAATTGACTAAGTGTAGCATTCACTAAAATTCTGATGACGTTTGGGTTAAATAAAATCACTTAGCAGAATATGAACATCATTAAATGAGACTCACAAAGACAATTTCATGAGCAAAATTATTTAGGGATTTTTTTTAAGATGAAGGATTAATGTGTTTTTATAGCAGAGCTGAGCTTCTTTAATTAGTCGATGCAGTATTTTGGTTAACAGAATGGATTCTTGCTATCCTCAGAGATGTATCACCACCACCAGGTTAAATCCTGTTTTTATATAGGTAGAGAAGTCGATCTTTTTATTCCAGATCAGAGAAGAGTTTACATCTCATTTACATTTTTACTGTGTAGCACTTCATCAGCTCTATTGTGTAATATCCAGTTCAGTAGCAATTTTTTTCTTTACACCTCCTTTTATTTTTTTTTCCCCTCCCACTAGCTTTCAAGATTTTGATGTTGAGGGATCCCGACGGTGCAGCTCAGATTGGTTGACAATTGGAAGCTACAAGAACACTGAAGGCTACAGAGCATGTGGCTCCTCCATTCCTTCCCCATACATCTCCACCCAGGACCACGTTTGGATCAGATTCCATTCAGATGACAGCATCTCCAGAAAAGGCTTCAGATTGGCCTACTTTGCTGGTAGGTTGCAAATGACACCTAGTTCAGTTTTATGGTTTGATTTCTTGTTTTCTGTGTCAAGAACTCCTGCTGTGTAGCAGGGAACAGTATATCATTGCCTGTAGTCAACCCAAGGCTTATGGAAAATGCACATTGTGTAGATTGTTTTAACCCCATACACAAATGGTCTATTCAAAGTTGGAATTAGTGTTCACAGTAATAAGCAGAGGGAATGACTTGTGAGAAGTTCAATATTAACAATAGGCAATTCCAAAGGTTTTTTAACATTGCTTTAAGATTGAAAGCTTTTTTATCACAATAAAATTAATTGTTCCAATAGTTGGGTAGACTGATGAGTAGCATAAATAGGGGAAGAGAAGGAAGAAACAGTGGGATTCTTTTTACACATGCATCATTCCCATCTTCAGAAGGTACTCTCTTTAAAACAAAACAAAAACTAAACCCACAACTTGGAAACCTCTTAGCATATTAAATTACTCTGATGAAACAGGGACATGGGTTTTGGGTGGTTTTTTTAGTGGGTGGGTTTTGCTTTTGAGTTTTTGTTGGTTTTTTTTTAATGAATTTTGACACATTAAACTAATTCGGTGTTGTTAAGGCTGCTCTTAAAGGTGACATGATCTTAGAAGAAGGTGTAAAAATAGTAATACTTGAGTTACAGGGATGCAAGTTAATCCTGCTTGTGCTGACGTGGTGTAAACAATATAGATTAAAAGCCTTATGAGTCCACTGGGGAACCCAGTGTTTAAAATCTGATGTGGCAGATAGGTCATGTAAATTGCTTGAGTGAACTTGTGAGAAGTTTCCAGGTAAATTCTGTATTTTAAACAAAACCAAAAAAGCATTCCAGTTCAGAACAGTACTTGAAAGTAAATTTTGTGTCAGTTCACTTTCTCCCTCTGTCTTCTCCTTTATCAGCCTCTTTACTCAGGAGTATCAGAATAGGATGGAGTTTACTAATAGTGATGTAGAATAGAAAACAAAGTTAATAAAAGCTCAGAGGTTTATGTTCACTATAAATACCCGGAAGGATTGTGTTAGTTCTGTGGCTATTGCTGTACATGGCTTCTGCTAATTCTCATACCAACCTGATGTCTTTTGAGGCAGAGCATCCAATGACAGTCTTAGTTTGTAGATTTATTTTTATTTTACCACTAATTCATGATTCATATGTAAACTTTGAGAATGCAATGACTTTGGTATTAATGATAAAAAATAATAAACCAGGATCAAGTGAGTATCTCTTGATGTGAATTGATCTATCACAGCAGATCAGTTGCATCAAGGAAAATTCTAACCAGATATGAAGACTTGCTTGCTGGACTGCAACTTAGATCCTTAACTTTTGAAGTGTAATTTTGCATTTCCTGCACTCTCCTGTTAGCTGCTGGTGGAGAGGCAGGAGCAGTGGGAAGAGGTGAGAGAGGACTCAGGAATCCATGAAAACAGGGGAGAGGTCTGACTGGTTTTGCAGGAAATAATTGGAGGAGGTAACGAGTACTGCAGGAAAAAAGTTTCTCTATGTGGAACAGTGAGAAACAGGATGTTCTCACTGTTCTGTATGTGGAACAGGAGAGAAATGGTATTTTTCTGACATACTTCTAGCATCTTTGAAGCCAGATTTTTCAGTCGCTATAAATGGGCTTTGTTTTCTTGTTTGGGTTAACATTACTCCACTGAAAACAGCTCAGGATGAGGCTCATGCTGGTGTCCTGACAGAATTTTGCCTTGAAAAACCTGTTTTCTCTTGAAACTTACTGAAAGTTGTGATGATTGACAGAGACTTCAAATAGTTGGTTTGCCATTCTGAACTGCTTAGTGTAGCAAATGTGTAAGACAAATCCTAAAGTGATAAATAGAAAAAAAGTTAATCTTTTTATAATTTTTTTTTCTTTCAGGGAAATCTGACGAACCGAAGTGCGATTGTGACCAGTTTCATTGTGCTAATGGGAAGTGCATCCCAGAAAGCTGGAAATGTAATAATATGAACGAATGCGGAGACAACTCGGATGAAGAAATGTGTGCCAAAGCTAATCCTCCAACAGCTGCCTCCTTTCAGCCTTGTGCTAGCAGCCAGTTCCGCTGTCTTTCTCGCTTCACCAAGCTCTACACTTGCCTTCCAGACTCCCTGAAATGCGACGGCAACATCGACTGTCTGGACCTGGTGGACGAGATCGACTGCGACGTGCCGACGTGCGGGCAGAGGCTGAACTACTTCTACGGTACCTTCAACTCTCCCAACTATCCTGACTTCTACCCGCCTGGCAGCAACTGCACCTGGCTGATAGACACCGGCGACCACCGCAAAGTCATTCTGCGCTTCACCGACTTCAAACTGGACGGAACCGGTTACGGCGACTACGTCAAGATCTACGACGGGCTGGAGGAGAACCCGCGGCGGCTGCTGCGCGTGCTGACGGCCTTCGACTCGCACGCCCCCCTCACCGTCGTCTCCTCCTCGGGACAGATCCGCGTGCACTTCTGCGCCGACAAAGTGAACGCGGCGAGAGGCTTCAATGCCACCTACCAAGTGGACGGCTTCTGCTTGCCCTGGGAGATCCCCTGTGGGGGAAACTGGGGCTGCTACACGGAGCAGCAGCGCTGCGACGGCTACTGGCACTGTCCCAACGGGAGGGATGAGACCAACTGCACCATGTGCCAGAGGGATGAGTTTCCCTGCTCTCGAAACGGGGTTTGCTACCCCCGCTCGGATCGCTGCAACTACCAGAACCACTGTCCCAACGGCTCTGATGAAAAAAACTGTTTCTTCTGTCAGCCGGGAAATTTTCACTGTAAGAACAACCGCTGTGTGTTCGAGAGCTGGGTGTGTGATTCCCAGGATGACTGTGGGGATGGCAGCGATGAAGAGAATTGCCCGGTCATCGTGCCTACCAGAGTGATCACCGCAGCCGTCATCGGGAGCCTCATCTGCGGCTTGCTGCTCGTCATTGCCCTGGGGTGCACTTGCAAGCTGTACTCCCTAAGGATGTTTGAGCGAAGGTAAGCAGGACAGGTGGCCTCCAACTTCAGTGTTTTAAGTATTTTCACATCTTTTACTTGCTTGAAACATTTTTATTGACATACAGTTAACGTTTTGTGCAATTTCTGGAGGTATTGTTGTTCCTTCTGCTTCTTTGACAGTAAAAAGAGGTAAGTTAGAAGGGAATAGAAGTATTATTCTCATTTAACTACTGAGAGTTAAGCTTTGGATGTTGTTACCAAAAGAAACTGTGGAAAAGCTGCCTTTCTGCAGTTAAATCACAGAATCCCAGAGTGGCTTGAGTTGGAAAGGACCTTAAAGATCATCCAGTTCCAACCCCCTGCCACGTTGCAGGGACACCTCCCACTACAGCAGGTAGCCCAGTGTCTCTTGCAGCCTGGTCTTAAACACTTGCAGGGATGAGGTATCCATGTATCTCAGTACTGTGTTTAACAGCATGGTTATTAAACTGTAGACTGTCTCTTAGCAGGATTACACATTCTTCCATTTTACAAGATAATGTAAAACTCATAGAGAAAATGTTTTTTTTTAGCCCATGTTTGGGGTTTTTTTAGGAGTTGTTGGGTTGATTTTATTGTTCTTGCCTCAGCAGAACAGACCTATAGGAAGCACTTGTGTATTCTTTGTCAATTAAATTAATAAAACCTCATCACTTGAAATGTATTATTTCAGATTATAAGAGTCAGATGCAGTTTTAAATATGTATACATCACGGTCTTATGTATTGAAATTTCTTTTCTCTTTGAAAGATCATTTGAAACTCATTTGTCAAGGGTTGAAGCTGAGCTGTTAAGAAGAGAAGCTCCTCCATCCTATGGACAGTTAATTGCCCAGGGTTTAATTCCACCAGTTGAAGATTTTCCTGTTTGTTCACCAAATCAGGTAAGATTCCAAAATAGGAGGCAAACTGCTGAAATTTTAAGGAGGCTGAAAAAAATTCTAACGTGTCTAGTCATCTTGATTTTCAGATGGATCATTAGCACAATTCTTACTTGGTTGATTAATTTAATCTCCTGATAGAGGGGACAGTTTAGAATAATCCAGGCATGTGGTGACTGTACTCAGAGATTGGGACTGTGTGGTTACTGAAGGGGTTAATCGAATAGACCACTCATATTTTAAATTCTATTTCAGAACTATAGTGGAATGTGAAGGACTTGCTGAAAGTGGCAATCTTTTCTAGTGATGTGCAATAAAATGCAGTTCCTTCAGAGTCTTTCTGTGGAATTAGGATTTCACACTCCATAAAAATACTAATACATGTACAATACTGTGGAACAATGAAAGAGTGTTAGTAAATTCCCATTATGAAGACCAGTATTTCTGATAAGACTTGTGGCCTTGAAATCTGGAGTAGCTATAGTGGGAAATAACTAGCCTGAAAATAAAGAATAGCAGGGAGGAGGCCAGCACCTTCAAAACAATGAGAATTCCAGAGCACGCAGGTTTCCATGAAGAGTAAAATGAAGCTGCATTGTTTAAAAACTTAAGGGGCAGTGTAAATTTTATATAAAACTCCAATGAATTTTTTCTATGGGAGGGCGTAAGTATTAAATCAGGATGTGTTCAGCTTGCTTTGTTTTGAGCAATAGATATACATCTTAAGGTTGCAAATCTATGTTCACCTCTTAAATCTTTCTGGAAGAGTTAATCTTTAAACCCTAAACTTTTTGAAGTGTGTATTGCAGTGTAAAATCCAATTACTATCTTCTTGGTAAGACTGTACGTAGCAGATCTTGCACTGGCTCAGCACTGGATCCAGGGATGTACTTCTCTGCCACCAGTGTTCCATATCTAGGTTATAATGCCTTGGTTTTCACTTCAGCTTTGTTTAGAGGTCCTGGATTTGGGCAGAAACCTTGTGTAGTTCATGACTCTTCTATAATATATTATATTTCTGTTTAATTTCCCTGTTTATAGTGTTTTTTCTTCAGGAGAATCTAGAGTTTTTCTTGCCTGCATTGTTCCCAGAATAGCCTGTTGTTACATAAACTAGATGCTTAGTGTGAAAGGTGCAGCAGTTGAAAATGCTTGAGGCTCTCCACGTAGGTTGGTGGTTATTTGCCCAGTAGCTGTCATTTCGTTCTTAGAACGCTTCCAACCAACTTCCAACGCTTGGTTGTTGCTCGTCTTCTCCTTTAGGCTTCAGTTCTGGAAAACCTGCGACTGGCAGTACGCTCTCAGCTGGGATTTACCTCCATCAGACTCCCCATGGCTGGCAGGTCGAGTAACATCTGGAACCGGATTTTTAACTTCGCGAGGTCGCGCCACTCCGGCTCGCTGGCCCTGGTGTCGGCAGACGGAGACGACAGCGCCGGGCAGAGTGGCAGCAGAGAAGCTGAAAGGAGCAATCCTCACAGAAGCCTGTTTTCAGTTGAATCTGACGATACAGACACAGAAAACGAAAGGAGAGACACGGCGGGAGCGGTCGGTGGCGTCGCTGCCACCTTGCCTCAGAAAGTGCCGCCCGCGACGGCAATAGAAGCGCCAGCGGGAGCGTGCGGGGGCTCCTCCGCCCAGGGCGGCGGCGGCTCCGGGGATGGCGGCAGGGACGTGGGCGGCGGAGAGCCCCCCGGCGCCAGTCCCGCACGCCACCAGCTCAGCAGCGCGCTCAGCCGCGTCACGCAGGGCTTGCGGTGGGTGCGCTTCACCTTGGGCAGATCCAGCGCGGTGACCCAGAACCAAAGTCCTTTGAGACAGCTTGATAACGGGGTAAGTGGAAGAGAAGAGGATGACGATGTTGAAATGTTGATTCCAGTCTCTGATGTAGCATCAGACTTTGACGCGAATGACTGTTCGAGACCTCTGCTTGATCTCGGCTCGGATCAAGGACCGGGGCTTAGACAGCCTTACAGTGCGGCGCACCACGGGGTGAGGTCGTGCGGTCGAGATGGCCCCTGTGAGAGCTGTGGCATTGTGCACACCGCCCAGATACCTGACACTTGCTTAGAAGCAACGGTGAAAAACGAAACTAGTGACGATGAGGCGTTATTACTCTGCTAGGTACGGATTGTTTAGGAAAGATTGTGTACAAGTTGGAGCAATATCTGTCATTGTTTTGTACTTCACGGTTAAAACTAGTTTTTAGTTTAAAACAAATCCAGGACGATGTTATGTTAAAACTATTCTAGCCTGTGTGGTTGATTAAACATTTCATATACTGGATGACGTTCTTGAACTATTAGAGTGAACATTTTAATGGCTCTGAATACACTCTGTGTGTATCCAGTATAATCTGATTCCTCTTTAAAGTGAAGTTATCCCAGTTAGTTTGGAATTTAGTTTATCCTGGTACTGTAGTTCAAAACAGAAACATGGCTGCTCGAGACTCATCTGGCTGCCCTTTAACCCCCTATTAACAGGTGAATTTGTACAGAATTATTTTCCTTTAGGAATCGACTCTGTTGTATTATTGCCAACATACTTGTAACTTAATATACTAAATACTGGTAAGGATGTTAATGTAAAATATGTACTTTTCTTTGAGTTTATACAACATTTTGTCTAAATACTCTTGAATGACATTATAATGTGAACTTATTTCAAGGGAGGAGAAACTTTCTCCAGAAGCAGTCTTTTTCTTTCAGAAGTACAAAATGCAGTGATTTGTGGAACTTAGATCTAATAGATAAACCGATGGCAAAAGCTTTTATAGCACTGACTTTCCTAAACTGCAGTCTAATATGGTACAGCCACATAGTTTGTAAACTCCCCAGTCACTCGTCTTTCTGATTTGAAGTAAAAAAGGGCCGAAGATATTACAGTATGTGTTAGTTCTTGAAATATCCAATATGTACAAATACACTACAGAATAAGTTCCAACTGGTAGTAGATCTTTCCCTAATATCGTAGGTTATAAAGCTTGTTTGGACTCAAGGGATTTGCACTAAAATCATATTAAGGTCTCTAATGAGCTTAGTGCACAAGCACTATCACTTTAAGTACTATTATTGTCTGATATTGCAATGGCTATATATTTCCATGGCTCTTTTCTTGGCGTGTTGCATTTTCGTTGCAATTGAATTTGCTTTACTAATTCCCTATTTATTTGTTGTATTTAAAAGCTGGTTGCAGACTGGTCGTTTAAGAAAAAAAAAGGAAAGAAAAGAAATCCCTTTTAGTGTATTTTTTTTAATGATATGTTGGAGCAAAACAGATCAGTGGGAAAAAAAGTTCATAACTTCCAATTTAGTGATAAGCAGGTTAATATGTGGCTACTAGCGTGACAACAAGAGTCTACACCTCCTAAAAACAAAAATGTCAACTACTGTTTTATTTATTCTTTGCCAGTCTGTTTTTAGTAGGCTTAAAGATCCAGTATGAAATGTATTTGTGTGTGATTGTATGCTATTTATTAAATTTTAAATACTTTGTTGAATGTCATTTTAAAGCATGTTTAAAGTCTTGTGCATTTCTGTCGTGTTATGCTGTCGGGCAGAACTGACTAAAATGTTTTAATATGTATTGAAACTAAATTGAATTTTTGTTATGTTTCTGAGGTACTCTAAAGGTAAATCCAAGGTCTGTCTGGCTTTTTACTTTTATTTTTTTTAAATCCTCATATCTGAAGTACAAATCACATCCAGAAGAAACAAATAATTGAATGGATTCCAATGTGTGTATATCTTCTCCCTCTTCTCTTCATTCACAGACACTGGGATGAGAAAAAATAACGATTTTACCATCTGGTTGATTTTATTCATGAGAGTTAGCAGGTAAATTCTGTTCAGGACACAGTTCTATAGATTTGTGCTTTTGAGGAACCTTATGTGCAATACAGTTGTAAAAAATTTTATTATAAAGACCTGTGTGGTTTCGAGTTTCAGAACAGATCACATCACACTGGTACCAGGTCAGGTACAGATTGGCCCATATTTACACATACCCAAGTGCAAGTCATCAATGGCCATTTTTATTCACATTGAATAATATCTAAATCTGTGGGTAATCTTTAGTCCAGTTTCAGTGGCATTGCTTATAGAGCAGGCAACTTTGCAATATGAACGTGGTAACTCACCCTGAAATACATGTGAACAGTATGTCCTGGTATAAAATACTGGGTTTTAAACCTTCCTAACTGGTTGTCATTAGAAAGTGGTTATTGAGATGTTTGTCCCTGAGGCAGATACATTTTGAAGTCTTCACAGAATACCTTCAGTGTTAAACACACACATAGTGATCGACATTTGTTCATTAGATGACCCAAATAGCATGTACCTATGGACTCCATATTGCAGATGTAAAAAGAACACAATGTTTAATTTGTTTTAAAGGAGAAATGCTACATATTTAACTGAGAAGTTGGATTTGATTGAGAATTTGGAAAATTGTAAATAAAATTCATATTTGTATGAGACTCATTTGATGCAGTGATGGTTTTATTTTTAGTGATTTTAACCAGAATGATCTGTTTTTCTTTGATGTATTAGTGATTTGGGTTTGTGGTTTTTGTTTTGTTTTTTTTTCTTCTGCTTTCTTTTTACCAAGACTTTCCTTAACTCAAATTCCTTCATTTCTTTTTTTTCTGGTGAGCTGGAATTAGTGTTTTGTTTAAATGAGTCTTGATTTAGCTGTGCTACAATGCTAGGGCATTTTGGACAAAAGTCAGAATGATTCACTGTGGAATTATTTTCTGTAATAAATCACTTTCATCTGAAAGCTTTGAAGAATGTAGGTTATTGCAAGGCAAGTGTTCTCCTTACATAAAGCTTTCTAAGCATGGAAGGGCTGTGTCATTGTTCCTCTGCATGTCACCTTTTTTTTGTGACTTGATTTGCACTGAAACATGAAGGGTGCTGACTGACCTTCCAGTGCTGTAAGGGCTTGTTTTGTTTACAGTCAAGTCCATTTCCAGTACAAATTCAGCAAGTATTGCTGATAACTCTTCTTTCAAAACAGGTTCCCAGACAGGATACTGGAGTTAGTCACAGTTCTACTTCCTAACCTGGTGCCAAGGGAAGAACTTGTGGTGAAGCTTGGATTCAGCCTAGGGAAATAACTGCAGATCAAAGTTAATCACAGTTTTTCTGCTGGGATGAGCTTTTGCTGCCTTGCTGAGAAGGGAATGTCTCCTGCCTGTCATGTGCTGCAGGTACTGGACTGCTGCACTTGTCCTGAGCCAGTGCTGTGCATTACCTGTAAATCTTGTTTGAAGCCAAGAGCTTTTTCTTCAGACAGTTGTGATGATTTTCATGGGTATGTTCTGTTGGCTTGAGGGTTTCTTTTGACTGTATCTCTTTTTGTCCTCACCTGTGGGTTTCTGAAATTAAGGAGGTGGTAACTGAACTCTTCCGGGACACCAGCTCCAATTCAGTTGCCCAGACTGGAGTATGTTCTGAAAGCACAGCAGAGAAGTCTGTCTTGTCCCTTTGGACCTATGGAGAGGTAAGCAGATGGACAGCTGAAACTCCTCTTCTGTTCTCTTGTGATTTGACTACTGTGGTAATTTAGTTCCCCTCATCGAAGTAAATTAAAGTCCATAATTACTTAAGATGTTTTCTAGCACAATATTCCTTTCATGACAATATATTGGTTCATTTGAGGCTTCTGTTCTCCTACACCACACTGTGATCTGTCTGGTGAATAGTAACTTTGGGGAAGGGAATGTGTTATTCACCCAATGGAAGCGCTGTCTAACAATTCAGATGAACAAGACTTTTCCATCCCTGATGGAGTGTTAAGTAGGGAAGTAGCTCAACATGATTAGCAATTGAATTAGGTTAGCAATTCCTAATCACCCTTTGAGAAGGGGCCTTCAGGAAAAGCCAGTGTTAATGGAGCTCATCCCGTGACTAGCCAGACACAAGTTTTTGTTTGTAGTTTGTCCCCACACACTGAAGTCTAGCAGAAGGGTTTCTCCTTCAGCAGTAGTCCTCCTTGTGACCAAGTTGCATCATATTACCAGAGCACCAAAGAAAAGATGCAATCTGAAATACTTGCATTCCATTGGAAAGATTATTCCACATTTACATTCACCCTCTTTGCTGCTTGTGCAGGAAGGAAAGAGACAGAACACAGGAGGCAAACCAATTTAGATGAAAATATAAGTGACTGTATTTTGAATTTGAATGATTGGAGAGTTGTAGTAAAATGGTCTGTAAAGTGGACTAGAAACTCTAAAGGATTATAATTATTATCTATTACATTATTTATTTATTTAGATAAGAAGTTGTAGGAGACATCTTCCAAAATAAGTCGGAATGGGTAGGGAATGTCAAATCAGGAATGTGCAAGAGAAGAAAAGTTGTTCAGCACAACATTATCAAACCTGACAGTCAATTACCTTGCCCATTTGTGGGACTTGCAGCTCTCAGTGGGCATGAAGATTTAGGAGTAGCATCCACAGAGTCTTAAGTTTTCCAGGAGGAAATCGGAAGAGGGGGAAAAGGAGCCACAAGCTTGATGTTGTTCAGAAACAGAGGCAAAAGTTACATCAGCTCTTCCCTGTGCAACACAAAAAAAGAAGGGAGCTGGACATCCTGGTGCTTGCAGTCACCTGCTGTGCTGTGGCCAACGGGGGGGAAGGATTGGGGCAGGAATGGTTCTCTCTCACTAGCCCAAGAGCATATGGAGGTGACCTTCTAGGTCTGTCATAGGAACTGATTTAATAGAAAGTACTAAATACTCATTTGCCAGGGAGTAATAATAAGAAAGTGACAGTTTTAGGTTGGCAGTTTCAGCACCAAGTTGGGGTAAACCCCCTTTTGAATGAAAACTGGATATGTTGGTGCTGTTCCACATGCAGTTGGTCAAATACTCACTGAGACAGGCACATGGCCTGGACTGCTGCCCCCTGGTGGCTACACATCATCAAATCACTCTGTGCCATCCCCTCTCCTCACATCAAAAGGACACTTCATTTACACCAAGTGAAACTTTTACACCTGAGGCATACTCATGTCAAATCCCTGGCAGTCCAGCTGTTCAGGTGCCCATCTGCATGGTGGGAGATCCAGTTTCAGTGCCTCAGCAGCAGCAGTCAAAGTACAGTTCCATCATCCCACTTCTGTACCCACCTGGACCTCTTCTGCCCTCCCTCTCTGATGTTCACAATTCCTATCATAAAGCACTAGAATTTGACTTCCCTCCTGTGTTTTTATGCCTCAGCTCTTCCTCTGAATAATCATATTGCTGAAACTCAGCTGTTCCTGGCTCATTGATGTAATTGTAATTAATGAGCCAGAATTCCTGCCTCAATTCCTGTCACAGTACTTTGACCCTTGTCTTTTCACTGGCTTTAAATGCAGGAGACATGGTAGGTTTAGGTTGCCTTTTCCTGCCCATTCAGCACCATGCAGCTGCCCTGAGAGCCTTGAGGCATTTCACATAGTTCTCAGCTCTGCCTTTCTCAGTTTTGACCTTTCCAGTTGCTGTGTGGTGTAATCAATTAGTGGTAGGTCTCTGCCCCATCTCACAAAGGTGAAGCAAGGCATGAGACAATACAATTTGGGATGAACAGATACAAAGGCAAACTGCTTTCCTGCCCACTGGAAGAGAAGGAACAAAGGTGACATGATGGGAAGGTGAGTGTTTTCCAAGTTCAGTGTCATTGAAGTGACTTTTCAACATCTTGCGTGTGCACCCTCTCGCAGCCCCCAGAGGCAATATTTTGTCTTCTGAAGTCATCATCGGTGAACTGGAAAATGGGGGATGAAGATGCTGGTGCTCAGCAGAATTCAGGACGTGCCCGTGCTTGAGCAGCGTCACTGCTGAGCACACAACCTGTGGTTATTGGCGCAGAAAAGCAGTCAAAGAGCGGAGAAGCAGGTGCCCTGGGAGAGTGTGCAGTTCCTTCCAGTTCTCTTTCCAGCTTTTGGCTCGCTTTCTAAGCTGTCCTAACTTTCCCTCCTCTCTTCCCGGGTCTAAACTCTGCCAGGTGCAGCCAGGTCAGGGCAGCCCAGAGTGGTGGGAAGGGCTCCTGTGCTGCAGGGTGGGCCTGGGCAGCCACTGCTGCTGGTGGTCGTGTGGCCAATGGAGTGAGGGGGGTACAGGGCTGGCTGCACAGACGGTGCAATCAGAAAGTGGTTTTACGTGGTCCTTCACCTCCAGCCACGCACCCTTCACACTTGGTCCTTCGCCTCCTGAAGCCCCTGAGGGGCTTCCCCCCTCAGCCCAGCGGTGGCACTAGAGGAGCGGGTCGGGGTCCAAATCATCTTGGGAGAATCAGATCCAGAGTGGTTCCTGAGGGCCTATGTCCCCCAGCAGTGGCTCGGTCCTCATGGAGCATGGTGAGCCCCACCCACCACAGCAGCCTGCGATGCGTGCAGCCCTGCGCTCCCCCAGCTCCTCTGCCCAGGCAGACTCAGGCTCCCTGGTGCCTGCTGCAGAGAGCTCCAGTCACCCTTGGGTTCCTCAAATGCCATGCAAAGAGCTTGAGTCACCTTTGGCCATCGTGAGTCATGAATGACCACAGTGTGAAAAGAGCCCTGCATGTTTTAAATCTTGGGGTGTACAGATTGGAGTGAGCACCATGACATCCAGATGCACCCTCTGGATAGACCTGGCCTGGCTTTCTGCAGGAGGAAAGGTCCCAAAGTCAACACTCAGTCACCAGCCTGTGCCCTGGCTGGCTGCACTCCCTGGGCACTGGCACTCTGCTGGAGGCAGTAGGTGGAGCTGCCAAGGGCAGAGGGGTTGATTCCTCTGCTGTCTGTTCAAAGAGCACTGTGTGCTCTGTGTTTAGAGCCATTTAGAGATAACTACTCTAGAAGAAGGGTGGGCAGTGAAATACTCTCAGGCAAGAGCAGCTTTCTGAGCTGAAGCCTCACTCTCACCTTGTAGGTTCCCATGCCACACCAAAACCTAGCTCAGCAGAGGCTCCTGATCAAGGGTGGAAAAGTGGTGAACGATGACTGCTCAGTGGTGGCCGATGTGTACGTGAAAGATGGAGTGGTGCAGCAAGTGGGACCAAACCTAAACCCCGAGCCATCGACTGACCTGCTTGTGCTGGATGCCACCAACAAGCTGGTGATCCCTGGGGGCATCGATACTCACACACACATGCAGTTCCCCTTTATGGGTAGCAGGTCAAAAGATGACTTCTACACTGGAACCAAGGTGAGTGCAGCTATGCACTGCTGTGTGTGCATCTGGGCTTTCTCAGAAAGGAGTATCTGCTGGCTATTCAATATTGCCTCTCCAACAGGGAACAGAGTGTGAATTGAGCACACAATTGTTGCTGTTCCTTGGCTGAGATGTGGTAGTAAGTGGTTGGGGTATTCAGAGACCTTCAACCAGTAGGTTATGTGGGTCTTTCAGAGACTTTTCTGGCTATGGGTGGCAAGTGCCAAGCACAATTATTCACCCTGGTTGTTGCCATGCAGGCTACAACTTCCATTGGTACATGCAACAAGCTTCATACTTCTCAGAGCAAAGGTTAACTAAAGTAACACTTTAACTCCCCAGTACATTGGGAGCACTTGTGGTGATCTGATTTTTCTCCTGCAACAATCCTTTATTTCTCTGTGAAGACCAATTGTTGTAAACTAATTATCAACGATGTATTTAGAAACTTGAGATCACAGGAGAAATCGAACAAATGTGACTTGAAGCCAAATGATTGTTTTGTTTGGCAGGAGAAAACATGTAAAAGAACCAGTAATGACTGTGGCTTTCTCTTAAGATGCAGCCTTTAGGTCTAAGTGACCTCAAGTGCCTCCATTGACTGTAAAGAGAACCAAACTCTGACTGACTCAGCTGTAGCTGCCTACATGGCAAAACCCCAAAGCAGAGAAACTGTGTGCTAAGTTGAAAAAGAAAGTACCATTTTTTTGAGGTTTTGTGGTTTTTTGAGTCAGTGGACAGAACAGCTGCTGAGCAGACCGCACACCCAAGCCAGGATGTCTGTAGAGTCCCTTGGATGCCTAAAGGAAGGCTCTGATCAGCTGTCAGAAAGTTAGATCCCCAGGTCAAAGTGCTGCAAGTGTTCAGAGCTCTTCACTGAAGTTCATCACCTGACAAATATTTTGGCAAGAGAAATCAGGAAGACAGAGTTGTGTTCCAACTGTTGCAAAATACACTGCAATGGTTAGTTGAGATTTGCCCATTCTGTTGAATAAACAGACACAAAATGCTTCTCTTTTTGTAAAGAGAGGGGGGAAAGAGCAGTGTTGTGGAAGCCATGCTTTTTTTTTTTCTTAAATATAAATATACATTTTAAACCCTGTTTAACAAATAAGAAGTCAATCTGTCCTGTTAAAAAAAAAAAAAAAAGGAAAAAAAGACAATTTTAACAGCCCTCCTTGAAGAAAATGGTTCTCTGAATTCATCACAAATTCCAAAGTACTTATGCAACTCTCCAAACTTCCTTTTTTTTTGCAAAATATACTGACATATTGACAGCTTTCCTTGAAAAGAAGAGAGGAACTAATTGATCTAGAAATAGAAAGAGTAACATAGCATCAGTCTGAGCTATGTGTATTTTGATCTGGAATTGATTGTACCTGTTGGGAAAAAGAGATGTTGCTCAGAGCAATAAAGAGTATTTATGTGGCTAATTTGGAAGATTGAATCAATTACAGCAAAGGAATTTTTATATGTGATCAATTTCTTTTAGCCAAGGATCTGGTTTCTTGAAGTGGCTGACATCCTTTGACAATCCGATATTAATAATTGTCCATAAAGGACAGTGAAAACTATTGGTGAAATTTCAAATTTTCAATCCTCATAATATACATAAAGTCTTTTGTTTATTTATTTACTTGTAAATATTTATATAAAGGTTGCAAATATTTCGTTTTCTTTAAAAAGCTGCTGTGCAGTTTTACTAAATGATACCCTGTCAGTAATGAAAATGGTTTGAAAACACTTTAAAAATCCTTTTGGTTTTAGACAAGAGTTTGGGGATTCTCATGATGGGTTTTCAAGCTGAACCTGGCTTGGTTTTTATTGTGTATTTGCCCCTTAATTCTTTCCTGTCACCCTCTGAGGAAGCATTTCTGAAGGTGACTATGGTCTCCTGGGGCTCTTCTTTCCCAGTGATCCCACTTAAGGAAACTCATTGGTGTGGGAATGCTGCACACTCATCACCAAATATTTGATAAGATTTTGTACAGGTGTGAAAAATTCTGCAGTCTGAGAATCTCCCTGTGATTCTCTGAATACCTTTTGGAGAGCATCCTTCTCAAAGGAGATGAAATTAAATCTCCACAATCATTCTGAAGTTCAGAGGAACTCTTCAGTAGATTTTGGCTTTTCAGAGTATGGGGATTAATCTCTGCACAGGGAACTGGGGAGGCTTGGAGGAAATTTGCATTCTCTATATTGATATTAACTTTTCCTTTCAGGCTGCTGTAGCAGGAGGCACCACTATGATCATTGACTTTGCCATCCCTCAGAAAGGCTGTTCTCTTATTGAAGCCTTTGATAGATGGAGGAGCTGGGCAGACCCTAAAGTCTGCTGTGACTATGCACTGCACGTGGCAGTTACGTGGTGGAGCAACAAGGTAAACACACTCACTGATGCTGAAATCCATGAACTGGTACCTCACCCACTTTGAATCAGTCCTCACATGCTGAATGTAGTCTGCTGGCACTGTAATAGTATTTTTGTCTGTAAAAGCAGCGTGTGGAAAGTCCACACAAATGTGTTTTAAATAACTTGTAGAAATGCAGTTTAAGAGAGTCTGATGGTAAGGCTCACTCTGTTACTGCACAGAGGGAATGCAGAAGGGAAAACCAGTCAGAATCTATTTTGAATTATTTCCACAGTTTGGAGATGTGAAAAGGCAAAGGAGACACCTCCCTAAGCTAAGGGGTGATGTGTTTATGGTACAGGACTAGATGTGGTTATGGTCAAAGAGATAGATGTGTTCATTGTATATATTGGTTTCAAAGTTCCACCATGCATATTCCCAGTTCACTTACCTTCTGTCTGTTTTAACTTTTAAAATACAGAAGCTTCCACTCTGAAAACACCCCATCTTTGGTATTCTGTGTGCTACACACTAAATAGACTGACTGCAACTTCCATCTCAAAGCAAAGACATAAAACAACTTCTCCAGTGAAGTTTGAGGAATGTGCATTTGAAACAGCCTTAGTAAAGAGCAGTGGAATTGTACTGAAAAATCCAATAAAACTAGGCAGGTGTAAATCAATGAAATGTTTTGGTTTAAGAAGTTAACTGTTTTTCAAGGCTAAGATTGAAAGAAATAGAAAAGTCTGATGTTTAGCTGTAAAGAAGACTGATATTTAATGCCCTTCTAATTAGCTGTGATCTCCTCAGGATGTAAAGTATTGATTAAAAATATACATTCTTTACAATACTTTCCCAAAGTCACAGTAATTAGTGAAGAAGAAAATAAATGCCATGTCTCCATATTTGTGCCAGAGAGCAGGGCCTTATGTCAGCTATTGGATAATTCCCACTCCAGGTATATTTCCATCCCTCCTCTGGATAAATCCAGACAATTTCCCTGAGTTTTATATCAGTGTCTCACCTCTGCTGGGCAGATCCAACCACATTATAAGAGAGAAGATGAAAAATAACGTTTTACTTTTTGAAAGGAATTAATCCCATGGAAATTCTAATAGCACCACAGATACACATCAATTACTGTCACCATCTTTTCCCTGGGAAGGGAGAAACAAAGCTAATTAATGGATAGTTCTAACTAACCAGTTGTGCAGGAAACCTTTGGGCTAAAATCTGCAGCTTGCTTGCTTGCTTTGGGCCATAATGTTTTGCTGGGCTTCACTGACTACAGCAGAAGTAAGAAATCCTATCAAGGAGCTCAAAGCAAGTTTCCATCTGGACTTTAAGGGACATTTTGTTTGACAAAAGGTATTTCAAAGGTCTGTCTGTTGTTTAGAGTCAGGGCAAAGCTCTAGGAGATAAGATCTTTTCTGTCTCTGCTATTTGATGAATCCTGTTGTGACTGAAAGTCAGTTTTGCACAAATCTCCATATTGTATATGTTGGATACATTGTTTATCATACTAGACTGGCTGGTTTGGAGGTTTCTTTGGAATAAAATTCTTCTTTGCTATCTTTTGTGAAAAGCATTTCCTTCTCGCACTTAGCTTGTGCCTCCAGTATCTGCACTGCAGTGGTTGATATCCTCTGAAGTGGTTTATATACTCTGCAGTGGTTTATATACTTTGAAAATCATTTTGATACAACAAGAACAGTATGGAAGTCTTTAAATATGTGACTTTTTGGACTGAACATATGTGTGATGGGTGAGTAATGGCTTACCCTTCACAGTTACAATTTCTTTATACAAAATTATTACCAGTTAAAATGCAATATTGCTGGGTTTTGAAAATTCCTGACTGTCTTTCAGGTGAAAGAAGAAATGAAAATTCTTGTTCAGAACAAAGGTGTCAACTCCTTTAAGATGTTTATGGCCTATAAAGACGTATACATGGTCAATGATGAGGAGTTGTATGAAGCCTTTTCCTGTTGTAAGGAGCTTGGAGCAATTGCTCAAGTCCATGCAGAGAATGGGGAGCTAATTGCACAGGTAGGCATTTGCATTCTGGCCATCCCAGTCAGGAATAGAAACGTTTCTGTTACCTGAGCACTTCAACAGGTGCATTAGTATCATTGGGAGGGCCTTTTCTACTTGGTTTTATTTCCAGGGAACTGAAGACAAACATCTTGTCCAAAATCCTAAAGGATGCTTGTGGTGGCCTAAGAAATTGTAACCTGGGGTCCTGTGTTCAGGGTAGACAGGAGGCAAATGATCCTGTTATAATGAGAGTGATGCTTACAGTGTAATACAGACACTTGCAATATAATATTTATACTTGACTGACAAAGAAAGAACAGTCAGAGCCTGACTGTCAGTCAGGCCAAAGTGGGAACACTCCGCCACATCAGATGTGTGATGTCTGATGCTGTCTCTCCATAGCTGGGTCATCTAACAGGAAAGAACCCAGAAGGACAGAGAAAGCTTCTGGGACTGGGCACAGAAGTCTCAGTGTTCCTCTCTGCATAGTTAACCTCACTTCACGCTTGCTGCTGCCACCTCAGGGCAGTGTGGAGGCACCAGCAGCAAAACTACACTGATACCTTGGAGTTTCTTCAGCTATTCTAGTCAGAAGTGCTCTGGCTCTTCCCCAGGTCCCATAATGGAAATTAAATTATTGCTAAGTAAACTCAACTCAGCAAAGCATAGGTTTCTGGAATATAGCAGGGACAAAATCTTATGCCTCTTTAAACCTTAGAGCCTCATTCAGAGCCTCCGGATGTGTATCTTTTTGCTTAGATTTGGGGTTTTTTGCACTGTGGGGTCAGTTTTATCATCTCAGTTACTGGCTGTGATCATTTAGAAGTCCACACCGAGAGAGGAGCTGCATTTTCAAAAGCAGTGATTTATCCCTGCAAGCCAGTGGAGTGTGTTCTCTGAAATCACTTACGTATTCTAAGACCTGTGTTTATTGAGAGATATATTGGATTTTGGATCCAGTAACTTCAAAAATCACAACTGCCATGAGTTTTTTTTCTCTGCAGTGGCTGCTTTAGGATCTGTTTGGCTGGCAGCATGTTCACAACACCATGGCTGCACTTTGACTTAAATGTTTTTGTGTGGTGTTCAGGGTGCAAAGAAGATGCTGGCAATGGGAATAACTGGCCCTGAGGGGCATGAGCTGTGTCGTCCTGAAGAAGTGGAAGCTGAAGCTACACAAAGAGCAATTATCATAGCAAATGCTGTCAACTGCCCCCTCTACATAGTCCATGTAATGAGTAAATCTGCAGCAAGGGTGATAAGCAATGCTCGAAGAGAAGGTAAAGTCCTAATTCTTCTATGCATCGGAGGGTGGGTCATGGAAAACCAAACATAACAGAGAAATATGACCACATTTTAAAAGCACCTTCCCCCCACTGTTCCCTTCTTCCAAGGCTCAGCTCTGCTCCACCTCATCCCCCTGAGCAGGAGAGGGGCACATGGAATGGGGGGTGCAGAAGGAGAGCTCTGGTTCTCCTTACTGCACAGAGGGAGGACTCCTCACACTTTTGGAGCCTCAATTCCCTCCAGGAAAGCACAGGGCTTCTCAGGTCTTGCACTGCAGGGTTCATAAATAGCTCTGGTCATCCAAGGGAGCCTGACCCTTGGGCAGGCTGGAAGCAGCCTGAAGATTCAGGATGTTTTACCTCCTCATCTGTAAGTTCATCCAGAGCAGCCTGTGAAGCCATCATGCTCTGAGGAGACACTGTATAGGTAAAGGATCAGGTCAGAAGCCTGTGATTTGCAGGGCATAAATCTTTATGGAATATTTGTCCTCATTATCTTTCAGACTTCTGTTTCCTTGTTTCTTGGCTTTAGAGAATGCTTACAGAGGGGATGTAGATTATCAGGGTCAAAATGCAGAATATGAGAGCTTGACAAAACCCAGTGTGATGTCATCGTGCTAATGTAGCTGTATAGGGAATATGTCTTGATTATGACTCCTAATATGCCTAATCAGTAATTCAACGCTAGAAAAGAATCTTCCAGGATGATTTTTCCTAGCACACCTTTCGGTTCTGTGCTATATTAGAGTTCTCCACTAGGCGGCAGTGCGGCCGATACCCGTCAGTTCTTTGCACACTCGCAGCGGTTGTGTAAACACGAACCACAAGAAGCTGTATCAACAGTTAAAATACCTATGCTAAAGATGAAATAGTGTCTGTGACTAGAAAAGAGCAGAGATAGGTGTGGTGTTTTATAACACACTATTCAAGTTAAAAAAAATCCGTGTTGATAGCAAATACTGTAAAATAGTTAGGCGTGTGTTGAAAGAATAGTCATAGTGCCAGGGTTGTTTTCTATGTGCTTCTTCAAAGTGTAAAAAGAAGAAAATGATACAAGAAAAAGAAATTTCTTGTTGTGGACAAGTTGGCTTTTATAGCTTCCCGGGTTGATGCTGTCAGAACCATCGGTGCTTGTGCACAGCACCATGTAACAGAAATACCTCCTCTAATGCAGTTTATTCATATTTTCAGGATTATTTCTCCATCTCTTGGTGTTAGTTTCCTGCTGTTTATGATAGTGAAATTTTTCATCTTCCTTTGTGAGCACTTAGCATGAAGTACAGTATGTAAATACATATTAAACCTGGCCTGTGTCAGAGGAAGACTGATATTCCTTCCTCTTCCCTCACTGACATCAGAAGGGGAGAAGCTGATCCTCAGGAAGCCTATTTTCTGGGTGACAGTGTGATGCCAGAACTGAGCCACTGCTTCTCAAATTCTGTGGGGTGATGATTTTCCTAGTCAACAACATAAGTCAGAACTAACTGTGGGGTTTAAATGCTATGAGCCCTGTTTGCAAGTCCAGCACAGAAGATTCAAGGAATGTTTTACACCCTAAATTTATGTCTTGTGCCATATTGTTCTCCCTGGAACAATTATAGCCTGACAAAAGTATTACCTTACTACCAAAGTCTGTGTGCTGTATATATTAAGTTACATTGTTATATAGTCAATAATTTCAGAGCATCAAACAGGTACTACCAAGAAAAATATGAATCTTGAATATAATTAATGCAACTGATGACTGTGTGCCTTTAGAAATCTCAATCACATGCCTGGTAAGCATTGTGTAAACCCATTATAATATATCTGTCAACAATTTAATTAAAAAACTTGGCCAGGCAATGTTCTCATGAGGAAATATATTGGGAGATCACCAGGAGAATATTCAGGACAGAGCTGCTGTCTTATATCTTAGTTTATAATGCCCTTTCATACGTTGATGTTTAATTCAGTCATTCCAACTTAAATCCATTGTCACCAAAAAGATCCAGGACAGAGAAAATGAAAGATATTAATTTCTGTCTTGTCTGATGGTGATATTCCTGCTTTCCTTTTTCCAGGCAAGGTGGTTTATGGGGAACCTATTGCTGCCAGTCTTGGCACTGATGGCACCAACTACTGGAATCAGGACTGGGCTCATGCTGCAGCCTATGTCATGGGACCTCCACTGAGACCAGACCCAGCTACTCCTGGGTTCCTCATGAACTTACTGGCCAAGTAAGCAGATGAACAGAGACTGCTGATGCCCCAGTACACAGCAAATTCTGCCTGGAGTATACAAAACAAGTCGATGCCCTGGAGATTTTCTAAGTACAGAGTGTTACATTATCAGGAAGGAGAAATAGAAGGTGAAACTATAGGTGAAAAACATTTTTTGTTACAGAAATTAGAAAGTGTTCTGATTTTTTTTCTCTGAACTCTTGTGGCCTTCTGTCCCCATGTGATTTTGCTCAGTAAGCTTTGCCTTGCTAATACTGCAGCAAAAAAAAAAGAAAGCTGACCAGGGGAAGAGCAAGGCTGAAAGTTGGTGAGACATGTAATAAGTGGTGTAACAACTAGGGGATGCTAGATTTTGTTGTCAGCTGCCTTTTTCCCTTGAAATGTGGATGCTGAATAAGCCTGCTGACTTCTGAAGGTAGATACAAGCTGACCTCTTCATAACATCTCCTTCAGAAGGAATTAGTAAGAGAAGTACCCTTCAGATACTTGCAGCTGACAAAATGGTGAGATGCTGGTGTTTCACTACCAATAAAGCTTCTAATTGCACTAATTTGACCAAGGAGTCTGTGAGGTGTGCCTGAACACTGGTTGTGCAGATCCATAGTAATTTCACAGAGTGACACAGTCTAAAATTACCCTAGGTGAGGGTGGAACCAAGCTCCTTGCTTTGGGCAAAGGGGGACAGTCCTTCCTTTGTGTGATACCTTTGACATACTCAAAATAAAAGTGTTCTTTATGGTGCTTGGTTTCTTCTTAGAGTTTTTTGATTAAAAACTACTTCACAGGGGAATTAACAGTTACTGTGGAGCTACTCTTGGAGGATGGGACTGAAGACAGGCTGACAGAGAGTATTAGTTTTTCCTTGCAACAGGTTTGCTATGTGGCACTGTCTGGCACATGCTCTAATTCATGATGAATTTTGCTTGTCCATAGTGATGACCTGTCTGTGACAGGCACTGACAATTGCACCTTTGACATATGCCAGAAAGCTCTGGGGAAGGATGACTTCACAAAAATCCCTAATGGAGTGAATGGTGTGGAAGACAGGATGTCAGTCATATGGGAAAAAGGTGTTGTAAGTATATTGAGAGGTCTGAACATGGAGGTCATTGATTTTTCCAGAAAAAAAACAACAACTCTCAGCAGTTCCTTCAGGGGCTTCCACACTGGGTGCATGCCTGTCAACTCCTAATGTGTGAGAAATGCTTCTCTAATGTATGACTCAGTCCTGTGATAGGATGAGATGAGCACCTTCAAGTCCCATTGACTTCAGAGTCTCAGTGCCAACACAAGAATGCTCTGTGCTTCTCAGCACAATGCTCTTCAGGCTCTAAAAAAAAGATAAATATGAAAACTACTGGCCAGACTTTCTGGATATGGGGTAATGTGGGGAAGGTGAGAGTCTGGTGAGGAATCTGTTGCTTACTGGGTGTTAATACAATGCTATTCCATTCCAGATCCTCTAGTTCCACTTTCTGATTAATATTAAGTTCTCTTGCAGCAGGGAAATTATATTGATAATGGAGCATATTTATTTGTCACAGTAGAATTCCCTCCCTCCCACACTCAGTGAGGATGTGGCTCAGAATCTCTGTCATTTATCTGCATTTGGGATTCAGCTCCAGCTGGCATGTGCTCAGCAGGCTTCTGCTGGTATTCACCTCTGGCATAGCTCTGGTGTGATTATTTATGGTGTAAACTGGAATGCAATCTATCTTATGGTTAGTATGAAAGTGAGACACAGATATGTACATCAGTGCTGCTTTTGAACAATGCATCCTGTTGGGCAAGATCATTTTTTAAAAGGTTCTTCCATCAGGAATATCCTTTCTTTTCTTGTAAAATATTGCACAGCAGTGAGAATTTGTCTGGGAAGCTTCTCTCTCTCCTCACACACCATTATTTAGAAGAGAAGTGTTCACCACTTCCATTAGGCTTTTCTTCTCAGATGGCTGCTCACAGGTGACCACACAAACATGTTTTTATGACATTCTGATTCCTAAACTAACCTATGCACATGATTACTGCCAGTGTAGCTGATTTTCTGAGAAACAACAGTGATGGAGGCTGGATTAAGTTAGTTGTGTAGCAGTGAACAGTCCCAAGACACATTTATATCTTATTACTTGCTGCTTTGCTGATGTGTCACATCAGCAAATATGGTTTTTATACGACTTGATCTCAAAAATGTACTGAACAATACTATGCTATATGTTATTCCTGAGGAGATTTGCAAATCACCTTTCCTATATTTGCCTCTCCTTTATCATCTTCTGGACTCTCCTTATTACTGTCTCACCAGATTCCAAAACCTAGATACTTGAGAGATGTTGTGTCTCCTGAGGAAACTGCTGAGCAAGCCTAAAGATTCCAAGTCAGTTAAAAATTTTATTTCACTTGACTTCACTTGACAGACCATTTGGCTTTCAAGTTGTCTTTTTTTCCCCTTGCTGTGGGATAAAGTGAGGTAGAGCTGTCATATGCAGTGAATATCTATTGCAGTATGTGCATCTGAGATAAATAGTTGTTTTTATTTCTTTTAAACTGTTCTGTATGACATTTAAAAAGTACCGATGTGATGTTGGCAGAAAGCTGTCACTCATCCTAGCCCTTTCAACAACAGAAACATTTTTGTTATTCCTTGTTTAATAAAAGTAATGAGTTTGTTTTTGTGGGCTCCTTTGCAGTACAGTGGAAAAATGGATGAAAACAGATTTGTAGCTGTTACCAGCACTAATGCAGCAAAAATATTTAACCTCTACCCAAAGAAAGGAAGAATTGCTGTGGGTTCTGATGCTGACATTGTAATCTGGGATCCCAAAGCTACAAGGTATGTATGAGTAGTTATTTCCTCCCATCCAGCCTCACTGCAAGAAAAAACATCTCAAGGCGTCTGTACAGCAGTAAACGTTTGGGGTGAGGTTATAGTGTTTTGCAGCTGCACAGCATGTGAATTATTTAGAGGTTATTTGTCTCCCACAATGGTGTATGTAAGCAGAGATCTTTGATCTCTAGATGGATTTGAAAAAATTCTCCTAGATTGCTGACTGAGTGTAAAAGCATCAAGGTCTGTACATGATGTTACCAGGGATTGGTATCCTAACAGTAAAAATGACCACTGTGGGATCTTAGAGTAACTCTGTTTAGTGCTGGGGGATGTTTAGTTTCTTCCCACTGCAGAGCAGGTTGAGGAGCCCATGTTCCTGCAGGATCACCCATTACTAGCTTGTGTTTTCAACTTACAGCTGCTTCAAACATGTTTGAAGGTGGTCAGGACGGGTGGTGAAGGTGTGAGATGTTGGCCCTTCTGCCCATCCTGCTCCTGTTTAAAGTGCCTGGGATTGGCAGCCAGCTGGCAGAGAGGCAGCTCACCTGGGGAACTTTCTTAGCTATGGGCTGTGCCTCTCCAACTGCTGAGCAGCTTCATTCTGAGTCCTGTATCTGAGCACTTCCAGCCCTGCACACAGCAGCAGCAGCAGGTCAGGAGGTGTGCTGGGCTGATGCTTTTGTCTTGGATTCATCTGGAGTGAGCAGTGTGAGCATACAACTGTGCTAAAGGCACACACTGACCCTCCTGTCCCTCCAAATAGTAAATCCAAAACCATATGAGGGTGAGAGGAAAAGCATCCTGTGCTTGAAGCTGCAAAGCTGTAGGACAGGGAGGTTGCTATTCAGAAGTCCCACCAAAAAAAAAAAAAAAAAAAAAGTGGCAACACCAGCAAAAGAAAGTTTCAGGAGTGTCAACACCAATAACCACAGAGGCCTGCCCAGCCCTGGGTCAGAGAGATTTTCATGTGCATTATGCCTTCTGGCATGTTGAGCAAGCATATTTTGAGATACTAGCAATGAGCTATTTCAGGACAGTGCAGCTATGAACTCTGATTAAAAAAAATAACCTGAAGGATTCTTTTCTGAGCTCATTTCTGCTCTGCCTAGGGACAAACCAATCTAGAAGGATAGCAGAGTTCTGACATTGTTCTCAAGGTGCTTTGTCAGTTCCTGTAATTACTTAACTTTTTACCTCCCAAACATTCTTTCTGCATCCCTTACTCTCTCCTGAATGCTCTAATTGCCTTTTTACCCAATGCAGCTGTGAAGTTTTCCTTCACATATTTTTTCAAATATTAAACTGTATTTTTTAGTAGCAAGCTGATTTTAAGATCTACCGGTACTTTTTCCTGATCTGGTACTGTTCCCATTGCTCATCCCCTTAGCTTTGCTGGGAACAAGCCTTTCTTCAGGTACAAGTGTGTGTACTACATGACTAAGTAGAAATAAATCTCACTAGTGCTTGTCTGTTCATTTCACTGCAAATCCTGAAGAGGGCACAAACAGCCCAGCAGAAAAGGAAGGGTCTAGCTAATAACTTCAGCCATCTAAGCTCTTACACAAGGTGCAGCATCATGTGCTTTGTTGACTCTGGGGAGTGATTTTCAATTTCACAATAGGCTTGTTCCTCTTTCTTGGTAAGCCCTGCCTCTTTTGAGCATGACTTTTTGTCTTGTTTGTAAATCTAAATCTTGTAAGAGAGGAAAATGCAATTTTCCAGTTCTGATTTGATGCTGTGTTGCTGTAGTCTTAAAATACTGGCTGAAGTGTTTAGGCAGTTGCTAAAGTACTGCTGTGAGGAACTGGTATTGCCACAGTCTGACAGAGAAGGTCTGTAGGGAAAATTCTGAAGTCATTCTGAAATGTAGTGAAGCTCTTCAAAATACAAAACCTTACATACCTCCAAAATAGGCTGCATTTCCCCTCCCTCCTCAGTGCACAATAGCTACACGTTGGTGCTATCTGGGCATTCAGGATTTCTTCATTCTATGCTGCAAAAACCTAATTAATTCAATGTGACAACTCTGCAAGCTGGGAGCAATTGCAATTCAAGGTTCCACTTGCAGCACTCTGCCACTTTAGCTGAGGCTTTCCTTCTACAGGTCAGCTTCCCTGACTGGCCTAGTTCTGTAGCATTTGCTGGTAACTTCTGCAGAAAATACCATATGAAAAGGTATCAGATTCACTACTCAAGCTTCTAAATACTGATTTTAGCAGGTCTGCATGAAAACAAGCATTATTGAGAAGGAGCACGTTAAATATATCTGTTAGAAACTGCATTAATAAAAATGGGTTAGGAGATCTGCCAGGTTAGGTTTATTTCTTAGCTTCCTTATACTCATTGTGTATTTGTTAAAGAACACAGGAATACCAAATGCATTAGTTGTTTTTTTTTTTGCAGCCATGTGCTACCAAACATCATCTTGCAGACCTTAACACCCTCTGCATCCCAAGCAAAGCCACTGCACACAGGATTGTTTTGTGGGAACCCCTTGGAAAAATGCATGTAGGCAGCAAATGCATACTCACTGTTCTGCCTTCTTTGAATCTGTGCTTTGATTAAGAATGTTCACTGACTTCTTTCAGCTGCTCATAAATAATATAATAGCCCAAACTCTGTGAAACAAAAGCAACTGCAAAGACTGTTCTAGAAGGAGAGCGCAGAGTAAGCAAGGAAAAGGGAATGTCACCTGTCAGCGAGTCAGTGTCCTTTATAGTTGATGCCTTTAGCTATTTGAGAGCAAATAAGAATACAAAATCTCTAGGGCTTGTTTCAGAAATGCTCAGCAAGGTATCTAAATACTGCAGTACCCAGTTCAGGCTGGAAATTGCTGAGCATGCCTTGCCAAGTAGGGGCAGAAGGTGCTAAAGGTCTCACAAGAGACATTCAGCTCATGGAAAAATATTAGACCTCAATAAACTCACTGTAGACTTTTGCAGCCTTGGAAATAAACCTTGGATCAGACCACAAAGGCAAAATCAAACACCTCCAGGAATAAAACAACATCTTGAATGGAGTTTAACTTTCTAAGGCCAGATGCTTCATTATAACAACATTCAGTCTGGGAAGACCCACCCACCTCCACTCATCCATCAGAAAGGCAGAAACATCTTTGTGGGAAGGACGGAGCAAGATCCTACCCTGCTCCTTTTCACTCTCCACCCCAAAGGCAGCTTTCCACCTCTTGGCCCATTAACAGCTGAATCCTCTGGGACAATCTCTACCATACCTCTGGAGAAAAACTTGACCTTGTCTCTCTTATGGCTTCATCTGCTTCACCACCCTCCATCCATCTTCTTTGGCAGACCCAACCCGTGCACCCCGTGTGCCAATGGAGCTGGGCACAGGGCAGTGAGGGCTGCAGCCCCAGGCACACAGCTCCTGCTTAGCAAGGAATGCAGGACTCCTGAGGTGAGCAGGAGAGGGAAGAAAAGGATGAGTTACTCCATAATCTACCTGCTATGAAGTGACTGGGCAAGACGAGGTTTCTAGCCCATTTCCAGTGGTTTTCATGCATTTTAGGGGAAAGTCACTGGGTGAAAATCAGTGAGTAGTCAGAGTGCCTCTGTGTGTAGAAGGGTTCATGGATAAAGCTTTTGCATTTGCTAGAACCAATTCATGCAGCCTCTGTCTGTCTCATTTGTAGTCAGGTCTTCAGCCTCAGAGGCTTAAGTGAGGACAAGTTACAACATTTAAGTACTCTCTGACAAGCAACTGCCCATAATTTTCCTTAACATGAAAGAGGAAGAAACCAAGATGCTACCAGATGATTAGAATAAATAATGCTGCAACTGTCTTACTCTTTTGATGAATGAGCCTAATTTTGAATACTGAGTATATGGGTAACTGCATCAAGACACAATGAGGCAAAATGAAATCATGTTCTGGCATTTTCAATAGCCCCATTTTTTTTGCACAAGTGCAAGCGTGTACATGCATGAATATACACTAATCCACCAAAATCACAGTTCATTTTTTTGCTGTGAGGGTGATCAAACACTGGCACAGGTTTCCCAAAGAGATTGTGGAGTCTCCATCTTTAGAGATACTTAAAACTTGACTGGACATGGTCCTGAGAAACCTGCTTTGACTGACCCTGATCAGAGCAGAGGGCTTGGAACAGATGATCTCCAGAGATGCTTTCCAACCTCAGTGACTCTGTGGTTCTGTGAACTGTAAGAAAACAAGCCTCTCTGAGAGCATGATGTACGTTTCCCTAGTAACCTGCTGTCTCACAAAATGTCAGCTGCTCTCTTTAGAGAACTGAATTTTAGAAACATTACCTAAAAAAAAAGTCATCTTTTTTATTTTCTCCTTATATAACCTTGCCCTTTTTTCTCCCTGGTAATCACTTCCAGATCTTCTTTAGTTATTTAATAGACTAAACTGTATTTTCCTCTCTTTTTCTGCTTTTCTGCAAGCTTAATTTCTCCTGTTTCCCTCCTGCCCCATTATACAGTTTGACAATTTTCACTTCCATCCCGTATCAGCTTGGAGCAACTGATAGGTCCATACTGATGGCATTGTTGACAAATGAGTTATTTATCATAAACAAAAAAATCATTTTGCTGTCATTCTCTACCCAAAATGATTAATTTTAGGAGATAGAACTGCATGAAAGATCCTATCCCTGAGATAAGGCACTCTGACTTGGAGGTCCCAAATATTAGCTTCCTACCTCTTCTTGCCTCTGTTATTTTATCCTTCATATGGCTGCTCAAAGGTAATGCTAATTTAAAGATATTTTTTAGGAGTCTAGGTATACAACTTTACGAATAATTGCCTGAATATATTTCCATGAGCAGTTATTGCAATTCCTTAATATAAAATAGGCCATGGACTTTTAAATCCACATTATAGCTTTACAGCTCGCATATTTGCAAATAGATTTTAATATTTTCTTCTTTTTTAATCTATTTTCCCCCCTCCTTTGCTTTTATTTTTAATAAAACTGATTCTTTAACAACAAATTTTAACTTAATTACCATTATAAAAGAGTGGTGGCTCAGGACAGCACAGAAAGGTGAATGATCTCTTTTTGCCTGAATTTTGGAAAAGCAGTTTAACAATATGGAGAGTTCAAAGGCATATGAAAGTGGTGAGAAAAGGAAGCTCACAAAGGCTGATAATATCCTCAGCAAACACATTTCTCACCCACAGCCAGCTCTGGAAAGCTTAGAGCTCGTGTTGTATAGGCACTGAGAGGAGATGCTACAGCTCAGATACTCTCTTACATAAGCTGTTTTTCTATGGCAGCTTTCAATGAAGCAGATGTTTTCAGCAATGGACTCAGGTAATTTTAGCTGCCTTTTTTACTGTGTTTTAATTAAGTAAGTAATTATGAAATGGGTGTTCTCCCTTTACTGAGATGTTGAGCAGCTATTCTCACCTAAGGGCTGTTGACTACAGAACTCCTTCATGTTCCCGTACCTGGAATTTTAAAAGAAAACTGTCTAATAGATGTGTTCAGTTTCCACTGAAAGTAATTAAATTCTTCATGTTCTTATGCTCACCTTGAAAATTGAACTGATAATCTTTACAGCAGTCAAAGTTGAGGTTCTGGAGCTCACTCTATCCCAACAGATCCATCTTCAGTGGGCTGATGTAGCTTCATGTCCTATTCATTTCGAGGGGCAGAAGATCACTGTGATGTCAAATGGTTTCCCTTCATCCACTTTCCCCTCCTGCCTGCCTGTAACTCACTACTTAATATTTCAAGCTCTAACTTGAAATGTTTTTGGTGCTCCTGGGTTATGTTTGACTTGAAACAAAAACTGGTACCTCTAAATAGTTAATAAAGCATTTGTTTGCTCAAATTGCTTTTCCCATTTTTCTTTTTCATGTCCCAGTGCTATTGTACCAATAGCTATAATGTACACCTAAAAATGCTGAAGATATTTGTATTACAGTTATTCTTACTCTTCTAGCCACTGCCTTCATACAGCTCATGCAATAATCTATGTTCACAAATTCTTTGTAGGGCTGTTGTAATACCCATGGGTAAAGTTGCTCAACAGCATCCATAGGGCTGCTGAGTACAAAAGAGGTCTGACTGCTATTGCTCACTCCTTCCACTCTGCAGCTACAAGATGATGCTGATAATGGTGAGCAGGCATGTCTAAGTTTTCAGTCCAAAGTATGCTGAATAAGGGAAAGATGTTATCCCTGTAGACAGACTGGTCATAGAGAGTATGTCTATATATATAGTCTTTGAGAAGTAAGTTGTCATCAAGATTTAAATGTTCTTAGTAGGACCAACTTGTCTTAATTCAACAGAATGATAGGAAAGGATAACAAAGTATCCTTCCATAATTCTTTTTTTTGTCTGTATAAGTAAACATTTGAAATTTTCAATATGTGATTACTTTGGAAAATTACTATACTTCAGGAAAGATAAAGAATTTACTGTGATTTCCTCATTTTGATAAGGATGTCAACTAAAGTTTCAGTAAATTCTTCTCAAAAAGATAAATATTTAAATCTATTAATATTTCATATTACTTTTTACTTTGATAATTCTTATGCAAAAGATATAGTCTCTGGAATAATGTTGATGCTACATATGCATGACAGGGTTTGATTGTATAAGCACTTATTCTGGAAAATTCTAACTGCTAGCCAAAAGCATGAAGCTTCCTTCCTTTCAGAAACTACAGCTGACAATAAAAATATAACCTCTCTGAATTAAAAAAAAAAATTAATCTGTAGGTTAGAAACAGAAAATTAATAAACTAATTAAGTAAAATTCAAAATGTTGTCACCCATTTTAGATATAGTAGATGATAAGTAGGGAAAAGAGATAATAAAGGAAGTATACACAGCCTGCAGCTCCAGATGTTAAGGTCAGCTCTAGCACTGACTCTGTCTTTAATGCAGCCACTCAGGGTTGAAGAAATTGGCCAGAAAAATTATGATAATAAAGTATGAAGTCTATGCATAAGCAAAATTGTAATACTGTAGCTCAAATGAGTGCTGTTGAGGTCTAAAATTGGCATTTCCTTAATAGCCTTGGAGGAAAGAAGGAAGTGTGATGTTGTCATTATTTAGCAGCATCAAGATATTTGGGCTGTAAGTCACTGGATCAATTCGACTCACATTAAGAGTTACCAAAATTCATTACCATCTACTGACTTTCTAGTGAAATAATCTGTGTCATTCCTTCATCTCATTTTATGAAACTCTTGAGCCATACTTTTCAAACTTGAAATTGCAAGTCATTCCAGCTAAAAGGTCAGAGCTTTTTATGACCTTATCATGCATAGATATTTGCTTGGCAAGGCAGAATGAAATCATGTTGCCCCAATAAAATATTATAACCTGATTTATTTTTTTTTCCCCACTAATCTCTTTCTGATGGAAAATTTTGTGTTTCAAGGCTGCAAAGTTCTGTCCTTTTGACTCCTTCTTCATTATTTTGAAATGCAATTACTGTTCAATGAAATGTTATTGCTCTATCCTATTTTTACAGCTGTTCCATGATGTACTGTACAATGTCATAGTTTAATAATCTGCTAAATATCCTTCCTTTATCAAGTTCTCCAAATTTTATAATGAAGTAAAATGCAAGAATCATAGTAATTTGGAGTGTTTTGTTTTTTAAACACAGGACTATATCTGCAAAGACACATCACCAGGCCAATGACTTCAATATATTTGAAGGAATGGTCTGTCATGGAGTCCCAGTTGCAACAGTTTCAAGAGGCAAAGTGGTTTATGAAGGTGGAATTTTCAATGTCACAGCAGGAGAAGGCAAATATGTCTCCCGTCCACCATTCCCTCCATTTGTCTACAACAGAGTCAAGCAGCGGGAGCAGGTTAATTAAACTAATAAATCTCTGTAATGTTTTGTACAACATGAGGATAACTAGCTCTTGGGAAGAGAGGGTTGAGGATTCAATGGTAATTTCCATTACTAATCAAAATCTGCCAAGGTGGGAGGAAATTACATTAAGAACAATTTTTATTGTTCTTTATCTTCCAGAAAAACAGCATGGACTAGTTCTTGCTCTTAGAGTTGTCTCAACCAAGGCTGGGTACTTTTAAAAACAAATGTGTCCCATTTGCAAAGAAAGTGGCCAAAGCTCACGACTAATCGGATTTGACTGCTGTATTTCATCACTGGTCTCACTGAAGATCAGAGAAGCTTAATATCATATGCAGAACTAAATTTTACACTGAGAAAGAAATTAATGATTTTCTAACTCTTTCATGGATCAGGTATTTGGAGCTAAACCCTGTAGAATACTGAACACCTGGCTCTGTTCCAGCAAGAATGTGTTATAAGATGGTGAGCAGAGCATATTGATGGACCAAGTAACCTATCTCTGTTCAAGCATTTCCTCTGTAGCTTATTTTTGTAAGATAAATGCTGAAAAATGCATGAGAATTGAGTTTGCAGAGTCTATTTAGCATGCAAGCATTCATGAAGCATGTTTTTACATCCTTAGAGTTACTTATTGTGAGTAGGGCTTTCAAGTCACAACCTGAATCAGTGGGATTCACTGCAGGATCTAAAAATTGAGTTAGACTAGTAGCCATGTGGGATATGGCCTGTTGAAACACTTCCAAGATAATTCTGTATATTTCTTCCTGCTGTTGGATGGACTGAGAAAGGCCAAAGAAAGTGGCTGAGGCCACCCTTTCATAGGTTTGGTGGGCTGCCTGCAAGCTGACACACATTAATACCCATTAATACAGTGGATAACCATGTGCTCTTCAAGAGCACACAGTTTTTCCCAGGGAACTAAGACCAGAAAACAGGCTATTGCATTTTAGGGGTTTCCAAACACAAAGATT
>JANHGL010022203.1:7563-131737 GCA_024611195.1 Ceyx melanurus
GAGAACCAAGACACACGTCCCTTTAGCATTCACCTATGTATTTTACTGCAAGATGAAGCAAGACCATCCTCAGTTCTGGATAAATTATAATAAGCAGGAAGCCAACATTTGGACAATATGGGTACAAGAAGAGACTTAGTCATAGATCATAATACTCATCTTACCTAGGGCAGAAAATGCTTGATAGTATAAGCAAGTGAAGATTTTGAGTGTTTTCTGCTCTATCACTCTCCCAAACAAAAACACACATATATGTGGGAGATCAAGATAGTGTGTAAAGAGCAGAATTAAAACACATGAAAAGATTTTTTCTTTTTCTCTACAACCTTGCACACACTGGCTAGTCCTTCCCATTGTGTGTATTGTTAATTATTAAACTAAACTAGATGGACTAGATGACCTTTGGAGGTCCCTTCCAGCCCTAAACATTACATGATTCTATGATTCTAAACTGATACTTTAATGAGGCTATTGTTTGTGAAGCACACTTACCAAGTCCTGAAGGTAGGAGTTTGCTATCCTCAACATGCCAGCAGCTTCAAACGGCTTGAGATATGGGCTGATTTTTGCACTGAGGTATAAAATCTCACACCCCTCACACTCTGCAAATTTCTTTATGCCATGAGGTAGATAGATCTTGCTTATAGAGATAGTTCAATCTTTAATGCAATGCTTTAATCTATTGTCTGTAAAGATGTCTTATAATTATCTACTCCACCACCCAATTTATACATTACCTTTCAATGGTTTATACTATTGAGCAGGTGTTTAATGGCCCCTTTTTTCTTTTCCTCTCTGCTGCTCCATTCCACACATTGTAAGTACATTATACAGTGACTTAGAGAAGTCATGCATGACTCCTGTTGCTTGATGGCTATTGCTGAACATCTGGTTTATTAATGGAGGAACTGTCATACTCAAGAACAGGTAGACTCATGCTAGAAATTTGAGCCTGAGGCAAGCCCATTTGCAATCCAAAACTATTCTCTAGAATCCTTTATTGTAATACCTAGGACAGGAAACACAGGGAACTTAAAATGTAGTAAATTAAAATGTATACTCTTTCTATAGCTCATAAATAGGACCACCATGTTCAGTAAATATATTTTAAGAAAGTTCTTCTATGATTTGGGAAAAAAAAAATTTGAGAAGAAGAAAACGTGCATTTTTATTGGATTGCATTACAGTGTCTAAAGGTTATAATTTATTTTGCTTCTAGTCACTAGCTTTGTGAGCTTCAGAAGAAGCATTGCCAAGGACGGGTTATTCCAGATTCATTTATTGCTTCTACTCATGGCAACATGAATAAGCATAGATTGGCTGTATGGAGTTGTTACAGTACAAAAATTCTTATGTGTTTGGCTTGGTTTACCTTCTGTTGGTAAAGTAAACCATTTTGGGGATAACTGAGTCTGTGCTGTTGTTGCCCATCTTCAGGCTTTGAAATGTCACCACTTGGAAAGGACCCTCTGGAAGCCCTGAGGACCTTAGCCTTTTCAGAAAACCCAGGCTTACAGCAGTCTGCTGCCCTCTATTATTTGCATATGAGTCAGCACAGTAAGTTAACTCAGTATATTCAAAATTTTTCACATAATTATAAGCATTTTTACTAACTGAGAGACTCCCTTTGATTCATTAATCACAGTTCTTTGTTTTTGTTTTTGTTTTGTTTGATGCTGTGTTGCTTGCTAAGGAAAATTAAAATGCTGTCATTGCCATGTGTTATTCTGGGTTTTGCTGTGAAGAGATATCTCTCATGAGACAGTCATTTATGTAACTGTAATATTTCTGGAAGAACTCAGCAGAACCCAAAGCACTTAGAGACAATATATACTGATTCTCTTGAGAGCAACACAGTCAAAACTACAGTGGAGGGAATTTGACATAGTGATCATTTCAGGTTTTATATATCTTTTGGAAGAGGACAAAGCCTTAGAGGACAGATTGTAGTGGAAACTTAGCAGGAAGTATTCTTTTTTTGCCCCAAATATTCTGTGGGAGCACAAGGCTCCTGGTGTAATTTGTAAATGGTTAAAAGTCAGGCTAAATACACCAAATAAGATTTTAGCAAGAGTTTGGGTACTACAAAAAGGTAGAAATATGAACAACAAGCAGGGTTGTGATTTTTTAATGTGTTTGTTTTAACCTTACTTCAAGGAGAATATTCTGCCACTTAGCTTGATAGCTGTATCCCATTTATTTTGGGGGGGGCTAAAAAGGGCAGACAGCCACAACTTGAGGACCTTCTATGAGGCAGAATTACTTGTTCAGTAGTGAGGCATATTGCTTCCCTTCCTGTGATATTTTTTAAGTACTTGGTTATCCAAAACCTTTTCAGGAAAGTTCTGTTTTGCTAGTAGCCAATGGAATTTTAACAGGAATATCACTCAGGCTGTGAATGGTAGCACCTGAGGCTTACTACTGACTGCAGTGAATGATGAGCCTGCTGAATACCTCCTTTCATTCCCACAGTGAACATCCCTCTGCCCGTGGAGCATCTGGAAACCTTCTATGCCTTACTACGGTCTGCTGACCTGGAGGTGCAGCAGATGTCTTCCTTGGCCCTTGTCAACTTCTTGCTGGAAGGAAATGGTAATTAGCAACACATCTCTCTTCAGCCAGATTCAAACAGAAGGAGAGCACATCTACACAGACAGGTCTACACAAATACAAATTCCATTTTTTGTGTTCCCAACAGGATAAATGTGAGTCTGTTTCTGTCTACAAGACACACAGATTGTGGTGGCACCAGGATAGATCAGATCCCTCCAGCTAGATTATATCATGTGGCAAGAGACCTGTGTGCAAAGGCTGATTAATTATTCCTAGACTGGTGTGGGAACAACTATACTATTTACATTCTTCAATCAAGAGCCCACCACTTATCCTTTCAAGGAACACATATAGCTTTTCAAAATAAACTCTGCTTATGAGATGGTGCTCATTGTCTTGTTATTTATTAACTGCACCTTGGTCTTAAATTGCTTGCACTTTTTTAAAAAAAAAAAGTTAGAAGAATTCACTTTCTTCTGTACCTAATAGGGCAAAAGTAATTGACAATGGATCTGGAAGCTGCAGAAAACTTTCCAGTAAAGTTTATGTTGATAGCCAGGGCATGAACACTCCATACCTTATCAATGGAGTCCATGTTGCATTTACTACTGTGCTCCCTTGCATCTGGACCATGACAGGTATTCCATCATACTATCCATGAACAGCAGAGGACAGGGTCAATCTTCAGTCTTCTTTTTTTTTTTAACAATCTTGTTGCAGATAATATCATCCCACTATTTAAAAATAAAAATAAAATTAATATTTAAAGTAAAATATTGATATTTAAGGTAAAAATTAATATTTAAAGGGTAGACTTTGGAATAAAAAAAGAGATGGCCACGTAAATTATGAACCTATTAGAAAGCTGCAGTTGCACTTTCCAAAATGAATCTTTATGTCTGAAAACAGAACTGATAGCAGAAGTGTTTGGGACCTTCTGAACTATAACCTCTGAACATCTCTGACAGTCTTTCATGAGTCTGAAGAGGAATCAAGAAAGCCAAGATAGGGACTGTGAGTGCTTCCATCCTAGGTCTGTTTTTTATAATCATAATACAAACTCCCAAAGCAGTCAAAGGAAGATATATTCTTTTCATAAAGGTATTAACTGTTTACTTTTTGTCCATTTTTTTCTTGAATGCATGAATAGTTGACAAAGAATTAGTTGTCCAAATGGGTTTACTTGAGCCAATTCTGGATCTGCTTGAGTCAGAGGATCCCACTGTCCAGTGCAATTCCTGTGCTTGCACCATGACTTTGGCTGTTTCAGGTGAGTGTGCTGTTCTTTCCCTTTATCTCCTGCAGTGAATTAATTCAGATCTTATATCTCAAGGTGAAAACACCTATTTGCAATTGGTTTAGGAGTCTTAAAATGCAGCAGCAAATTTTGGTATTTCCACATTATAAATTTAACCTCTTGAGATTCCAGTTAAGATCTTTTTTTCAGTGTTTCTGGCCTTCGTTTTCTTATTATTACAATCCTTTTTCTTATTTCCAACTTAACTATATTCATGACCAGCTTATCTTAACTAGTGTGTAACATGGGGATTTTCTTCAATAGTCCTACCTCTCTGATGTCTGTCTGATGAAGCTCCTTCATTTTACTAGACTAAAAAAGCCAAGCTCATTTAAGACCCCTCTTATAAGTGAGACTCTCCATTCACATTCATAGTCCTTCTGGGTGTAAATGACACATTCCAGAAATGGAACACAGCAATTTCATCTGCTGTTTTTTGGTATGACAGACCTCAAGCATTGTTACAGTCCCAAGATGGATTTAAGTTCTGAAGGAAATCAATTTTGAATTAATCTCTTCTAAAAAGAGATGTCACAAAAAAATGTACAGTATTTCACCTGGGGTCTCACCTATGTCTTTTATCATGGCATCCAAGGAAATAGATTTTGTGATACATCTCATGTTAACACTTGGGCTTTTTTTTTTGTGATTGCACAATGATGTTTTCATCCTCCAGATGACACAATCACTTAGTCTTTCTACTCCTCTGTTGCTTTTTCCAACAGACACCAATTAACTAACCATCTGCAATGAATGTTTCCAAGTGCACATCCTTGCATTTTGTACTATAAGATTTCATTCTGTTTATTTTGCTTCAGTCTTCTAACGTGTGTGTTATTTGTAAAATACTCCAGTCCTCCACCACATTGACAGTGCTCTATTCACACCTTTGTGTTCAGAACCAACTACACACCAGTCCGTGCGGAATTCCACTTGTTGCCTCCTTCCAGGTGGTCATTCCCATTCAGTAAAACTTGCTGCCAGATTGCTTTTAGTCAGTTCCTTATCCATCATACACTACTTGCATTTGCCACTAACTTCTTTTACTTAACTATGCATATTTCGTATCATGATTTTTTTTTTTTCTTGGCATCCAGTCAGATAAGCTCAACCACAGTTACCAAAAGAAAGGTTGTCAGGTCAGTCTGGCTTATTCTACCTTTTGATAACTGTGTAATTCTATTGTACAAATTGTGCAAATACCTGTATAAAAGCAACAAATAACATTTATTTGCCTTCCTGTGCTGTATTTATGTTGAAAAGGGGGAGTGGATAAGCAGGATCCAACTACATTAAAGTGTTTGCATATTATCCCATATTTTTATTTGTATTTGATGTTTTTAAAAAACTTTTCATTTTGAAACTTATTTTAATAATTGCATGTTATTATGGTCAAGCTAAGAACTCTGTGTACTACATTTCTTTGTAGGGAATGCAAATTGCCTCATTTAATTGTCTGAATTAGGCATGACATCACTAAAATTTTAGGTACCTGACACCAGAATGACTTTATGTGTGGTCAGTGAATTTATGCCCTGAAGATCTACAGAGAGCTCTCTCTTCACCTGTTTTAAGCAGCCCAAAGACAGTTACTTCTTTGGGCACCTAAGAATGTGTCTTAGTCTTGAAGTCACTCTATCCCTTTTAGATGCCTTTGTGTATGGGGAACCCTCAGCCAGTCTAGTTCCAATCCACCACCATTCTCAGTTGAGGGATGGTCACCATTAAGTACTCAAGAAGCTTTTGAAGTACAGAGAAAAGTATCTGCTTAACATAGAGGTTGGCAGTCCTGCAGTTACATAGGCTGGGTTGCTCCCTGTGATTTGATCAGTGTTGAGGATCTCTGTCCCAGTTTAACTAGGATTTAGATGGAATGGATTCATTTATTTCTTTTTCAGACTATATTTAGCTACCACACCAACAAGACTAAAGCACCAGGCAATTCTCTAGAGTTTAGTATTTTAACTTTAACTCACAGACACTGAGGGTCTTGTTAAGAAAAGTATTCTGTTCAGTTCTATCCTTCAAGTAAGCCATTCATTCTTTGGAGTGGTTTAAAAAAAAAGATAAATAGGGAAACACAACCAATTAGGAAGATTTTTAGATAGATTTAAGGTGGCTAAAATTCAAAATCCAAGAATGGTAGAGTGTCTTAATTCTGCTGCAGTAAGCTTGATAAACTATACAGAGTGAAGCTATTTAGCAATATGACAGCAAGTTATCTGTAAGCTGGGTTGTGTGGTACTTACCTACTGCAATAAGCAGCCAAAAATAAAACCAGCAAACAAATATATTCAGATTCAAATGATCCGCAAGTCAGTTTCTTCCAACATTAGCATTTGTCCGCACAGTGAAAGGACACACATGCGCATCTGCAATTATCTGCAGCTTTTCACTGTGTGAAAGCAATCAGTTCTGGGATAAGTACATTTCTCAAAGTACATAGGAACAGAACTAAACATTCATAGCAAGGGTTTTGGGAGGCCTGAACATCAGCATTAAGCTTAAACTAGGAGGACGCACTGAGTTTAAAGTATATTCAGTTATACCAACAGGAGAATTTTCAAACCTAAATGGCAGAGAGTGGAAAGAAACAATTTATAAATGCAGGTTTTGAGGTGAGTTATTAAAACCCAGCTTGAGTAGATATTGATTTCCCTATCTTAGCATCTGAATACTGGAGAACCATCAAACTGGAACCACTCCCCTGAGAAGCTTTCTCAGAAAAGGATGTAGGATTATCCTTCCCTGCCCTAGAAGGGAAAGTGGAAGAAAAAATTTGCCCAAGGTTTGTCCAAATGTTTGCAATCCCTTTGCCCCAGTGTGAGGTTCTCTTCCACATTCACAAACATTCATGGCACACGTTGTGTGAAAGAATGAAGGGAGCAGCAGTATCTGAATTCTCAATCTTTTTACCTCTCTTCTTTATGTAACTAATGAGAGTGTACATCACGCCAGACTGGTTTCCATCAGTTGGAACCACACAAAAGAATTTCTGCTTCCACTGAGGGAAACAAGAGAACAATAGCCAGGTAGATTAGATTGAAGAAAGTCTTGTCTACAAAATTGACTAGGATTTTTCTCCAGAATAATAACTTCCCATGTGGATAAGCTATTTTTAAATACATGACTCTTTCCAGAACAATGAAAGTACTCAAATTTTTGAGCAATTTTTTTTTTTCTTTAATAAATATCCTATGAGTGTGTCTGTTCCCCAATATAAATAAGCTCCAGGTATAGAAAGAATGGCTTTTTTCTCTGAATTCTCTTAGTTGGCACATGAAGAGTTTATTTCATCCAAATACCTTCAGACGTACTGGGGTACAAGGCAAGTATGACACTTTGCTAATCTCTTTAAGGGGAACTATGGTCTTTCTATTTTAATCATCCCAGTAACAAAGCAAAAGCACTGGACCAGATGTGATCTATGGCTAATCCAGAACTCATTATTTATTTTATTTCCCATTGAGCAAGCAGGGAAAAAAGCAGTTCCCCTTGAAGTTTTGAAAGGTTCTTTTGAGCAAGCAGGTAAATTTTTATGAATACCAAAGAATCAGAGAAGGAAACATCAAAGAAATCTAGTCCTGCTAGTTGTCTTGCTCCTGGCTCACAGCAAGATGATTTACAAGTCTTCTTTTTTTTTTTTTTCTCTCTCTTTCCTCCAGAGTCCAACCGAGAAGCTATTGGTGCTGCTCAAGGAGTTACACCCCTACTGTCTCTTGCAAATTCCTATGATCCTAGAGTCCAACAAAATGCAGTTGGTGCTATTCTTAACCTCACACAATCAGGTACTTTCTTAGTAGCTTATCTAAAATTGCTGAAAGAAAATTTCTCACAACAAATTATTTCCTTTTCATGTGGCATTCAGGTTGATGACATAGACCAATGACTTAAGTTTGTCCTTTCTTTAGCTAATATATACCCTTTTCTGTTTAATACCAAAACAGAAAGGCTTTATTTTCAACCCCAAGATGATAATGTACAAGCACTGAAATAATCAAAGACATAGAAACAAAATAATAAATTGTTAAAGAAGTAACTTGGTCTAAAAAGTTAGCAGCACATTTGGTGATACTTTGAAGCAATCCAAGAAGCTTATCCAACAAGGTCAAGATGTAGGAATGTTTGGCTTTTATCCCAAACTTGATGTTGGAAGATGCAAAATATAACCCTTATGGACCAAACGCTAAAGGCTCCCGGGATATCTGCCAACAGATTTAGGAAAAGTATTTGGACCCCTGCAATAGTATGTGCCCTACCATACATTAACTCTGAAACAAAAAAAGCCCAACAGATACTGAAATCTAGGTGATACTGTTATCCCACACAGGTAAGTGATACAATGGAACAGTTGTCAGAAACATCTACAATAGGCTATTACACATTTGTTACTTTTCAGAATTATAAAAAGAATCTGTTGTGTTTTTGGTTTTTTGTTGTTTTGGTTTTTTTTACACAGAAATCATGGTGAATATCATACCTGAGTTTTTTCAGCTTCTACTTCAATTCAGATTCTCAGAACACTCCAGCATAAAACCAACAAAGGCTTAATGGATCAGACAGCTTGTTAGTCATTTGCTAAAATATCTGTGTACTGTTATATTACACAAGATCTAAATTATATAGTCTCCAGTCACACTGGCATTTGGGCAACATCACCAGTTTCTGGAATCCAGTGATTGTGCATATCCCTTTTGAATAGTTCCTCCAGATGAAAAGGAGGGAAGGAGGGAAGAGGAAAGACACACTAACAGCTTTTTAATTATTTTTTTTCTTTAAATGGCAGAGAAAATCCAACAGGTCCTATGCAAGGAAGGAGCCATACCAGTTCTTGCCTTGCTGCTGGAATCTCCTGACTCAGAAGTGCAGGTATGGCTCAAACAAGTCAGATTTTTAAACAATAACAATGTAGCTGTAAAGAGACCAAAACCACTATCATGTAGAAATGAAAAGCTGAAGAGGAGGGAAGGTTTCTCTAGAGAAGTGCAAGAAACATGAGAGCATCCTGAGGAAACTCAGCTCAGTCAGATAATGCATATCCAAAACACTCAATTTGCTTCAAAGCAGAAACTTTATGACACAGAAGTGCATCTGCCAGCACACAGGTAGCACATGCACACAATTGTTACAGGGTTACCTTCTTGTGTCTTTCAGATGATCAGACAAGTTGCAGATTGGCCTCCTCATCTGTTATTTTGGGGGTTTTTTTTCATCCTAACTTCGATCTTCCACTCTAAGCAATTTCACTAAGTTTTCTGAGAAGGCATAACTTGCAAAGTTGGGGTTTTTTTCCTTCCTATTGTAAATGTCTGGAAAATCTTATATGTACCACAAGCACCAATTTGTGATTCTGAACACTTAACAGAGAGCTGGTCTTGGTTTAAAAGTATCCTGATGAAAAACTATGAATCAGAGTTATAAAACTTAAAATCCATTAGTTCATTCAGTCAGTCCTCTGAGCAGTATAGGATTGTTTCCTCCATCAGTTTTGTTAACTCTATTGCAATTTCTTTTAAACATCTGAAAGGATGGAGCCTCTGGAACTGCTTTCTTCAAATTCTTTCAGCATCATCAGCTTTCTCTGGGATTCATCTTCAAATTTCCTTCTCTGCTGCTCAACCTGTTTCTTCTAATTAAACCTCTCTAATAATACATATTCTTATATATATAATCTTCCCTAGCATTAACATTTTGATCCTTTGAAAATCCTCTCTTGGCATGCTAGGGCAATGACTACATCCAGCTTGAGTAAAGAACTGTAAACATATAATACAGTAGTTGCAGGTGACCTAACCTAGGTGCCAGAAGCAGTGTTGTTGCAACAGCACAGTATATTCCCAAATACCCAGTGTCCTAATGGGTATGTAAAACATGTAGTGCCACAGCATCACTGCTGTTGTAGTTACAGCAGATTGCATCACTTCTCCTGGAGGAAGGCTACATAGGATGTTATCACATCTACCCAATAAAACACCCTAAGTATGAAAAATCACTATTTTTATCAGCTCTGAATCTTAGCATTTTTCCAATTAGTTTTTCATTCTCTTCAACATGTCATCACTGTGACCTCCTCTCTCTCTCTCATTTTTTAATTGGTTCTCTGCAGTATTACAGCTGTGCTGCCCTAAGCAATGTGGCAGCCAAGGTTCAGCACCACGAAGCCATGCTGAGACCGGGCAACAGATTCCTGTTGCAGACACTCATCTCTCTCCTATCCTCCTCCCTGGACAAGGTAAAGCTGTAGCTTGCTCTCCGTGTTAAGGCCTAGCATTGAAGTAGAACTAGACATTTGGCCTTGCAGTTTCAGTCTTGCACAATTCTGCTCATCTACTGTACTGGTGCCTATGCATCACCTTTTTTCCTATGAGAAAAGATAGATATATTAGAAGATAGATAGGTTCTACAAGATCTGTGTATGGCGAAAGGGAAGGATTTAAGTTGTTACACAGCCCTGGACACTTCTTTTAGATTAGGATGACCTGTATTCTTTGAATTTGAAAGTACATGTGTGAAATGCTCTGTCCAGGCTCTCAAATATCTTTAATCATTGTGTCTGTGACAGAAGGTATCTGGAGCATATATTATGCTACTTTTTTTCATTTTAGTATCTGTATCTTTAACTATATGGCTTCAAAGAATGACATCTTGAGAATTTTGCTTTGTTGGAAACCATGACAAAAAAAATCAGTAAGCCACAGTTCAGGATTTAAAGGATGGAACTTTAAACACTATGTTGGAAGGAGAGGAAAAAAAGGCAATCCAAATGAGACAAATTAACTCCTTTTGTTTTCCTCTAACTTATCTGCCATCCTAAAGCAACATCTGAACCCCGTTGGCTCTTTCTCATCAACCACAGAATGACTGATACTAGTGGAGATTGAAAAAAATATCATAAAAAATCTGAAAAAAAAAAAAATCACTTCCCAAAATTTGTTTTCTGAAGATAATGTAATAGTTTTCTAGTATTGTTCATTTTGCATACAGTAGGCAAGAAAACACATTACTGAAGCATCTTTTTTCTCCCTCTCTCCCATTTTTATTTTTTTTTAATCTCTTTGGTACAAGCAGGTCTCAAGCCAGGCATGTGTTTGTCTAAGAAATTTGGCTACCAGTGGTAAGCAATATCTTGGAGATAAATAAATGACACTTTTGTTTTCTTTCTCTCTCTGCCTTTCAGAGTGAACACAGCAGGCTGGGAAACTTTGTATTTTATATGAAAAAGACACCCTCTTTTCTACATTTTAGATGGATGTTAAAGGAAGAGGGAGGTGCAGTGCATACACTAACTAAATCTACCTCAGAGCTCCAAGATAGCAAAGGGAACTATCTATACAAAGTGATAAAGACAGCAGAGGTCTTCTTAGGCACAGAGCCTTTGCAACTTGCTGTTTTTGTCTCCCTTCCATGGTTCCTAAGCATTAAACCTGGTTAGGAAAGAGTATCTGCTGAAATTGTTGCTTAACTGGGCACCTGCTTTCTCCCAGGACATGAATCTGCCTATCATGAAACATAATTTTCTCCCAAGCATTTGTCATACTCTTAAAAAAATCCTATCCTATTAAAAATGCAAGACCCGTTTCTACAGCATACTCAGGAGAGGAAAGCAGAGGACTCAGTGCTAGGGCTCTAACAGAACTCAGTGCTAGAGCTCTAGAGTGTAGAGCTGTTCATTTACAAAATGTGAAAGTGCTTAATTTTCAAACAATCACAGTTAAAGTGGTGCTGGGAGTGGAGGAACTGCTGCAATGCTCATTGGTGTTGTTGAAAATCCCTGGTCTGCTTGGTCTTTTAGGACAGCCACTCCATCTGCTGGCTGCTCTGACACTGCCTTTTAGTGCCTCAAAGCACTGAGGATGCAGGGAGAAATGAAGTATAAGGATTCAGCCGGCATGACTGATCTCTTCCCTGGCTAACCATCACTCTGTGACGTAGGTGATGCCTGTGGAGCTCTTTCTGTCTGTGCAGCAGAAGCTGCCACCTTCTTACTGGGCCTTATGACAATGAAGGACTCAGAAAATTCCTCTCATTTCTTCTTGTTGAAGTTCAGACACAAACTGAAAGGTTCCCAAACCTACATTATGCTTTCAAGCCTGCATTAATCCTTGGGCAAAAAGAGATGGATCAAATGAGGGTTTGTTTTTATAACCAAACATCCATCATTGTCCCATCCCACAGAGACAGGGAGGTCCCCTCTAATTTCACCACTGAGGCACAATCAGATGTTTGAGTCAGGGCCTGAATACCTCCTTGCAGTGCTCTGAAGCTCCCTGACCTCAGTTCTTTTCCCAAACCAGCAGACATCCAGGCTGAGATGGTTGCTGAAGATGTCCTGCCCAAGCTGCGCTCTCTCCTGTCATCTGGCAGCGAGGACGTGCGTCGGGCCTCCATCGCTCTGCTCTGGGTACTGTCCCAGCACCCTCAAAACCAGGTAGGGGAGATCATTTCCCAAGACCAAAGGGGAAAGGGTAGTTCTGGCCACTGCCTGGGGTAACTCTCTGTTATGGCAAAACCGCAACCAAAATGCATTTTGAGAAAAGACCATTAGGGCCTGTGAGACTTCTCAACCCTTCTCTCTCCCACCCAAAGCGATCAGGATTTGTCTACTGCATCAGCACTATCACTAGCTACCCAAGGAGCCTACCTGTTGTGGTGAGTGGGATCTGAAAGATTCCACAGTTAGTAAGATTGACTATAAGGGCACTAAAGGGAGGGTAGAGGGGGAGATGGGTGCCAGATGCTGTTGCTGTGTGGACATGTGTTACATTCCCTGCAAATACCTATGGTCCCCTCAGTGCCCAGACTATAGGTCTCTAGATTAGCGTACAAGGGGCAGGACATACAGCACCACGAGACACTGCAAACAAGTTTTTCCTCAGCTACAGAGCTGCCTCACACATTGGAAAGCAGAGAAACTAAATAAAAGCATGCATTTAAAGTGCATCAGTTCAAAGTAAGGTACATAAATACATTACTTCCCTATATGGACAGTTCAGAAGTACATTTGCTTAAATATAATATCTTTTGAATTAGGATGAAGACAGCAAGGGGAGCTAATACATTTTGAAATCTTACCTGTCTTTAGAGAATTCACTAGGACTTTCCTGTAACTCCCCATGTCCTTAGAGAACAGTTTCTTTTACCCATGGTCAGGGTAAACACCACCATTAACAGTGCAAATACATGAAGAAGTCTTATTAGAAATAAACTACAGCAAACAAACAATAAAGACAATCCTGCTGTACTTTCATCCTCCACATAAAACAGCAAAATCAGTAAGTAGCAATGGGCATATTATTTTTTTTTTTTTAAATATGCTCTTCATTACAGTGATAATAGACATCCTTAGCAACATTGATATGAAGGGGTTTTGATAGGTGTCTTAAGCTAACAAGAGTCAGAGTTCAGGTAGATAAAGAAAAAAAAAAGAACCTTTCCTGCCACATTACTTTAAGCAGTAGTGACAGGTGGTCTGAGTAACCACAGCTGGACTTAGGTGCTTCTCAGGGCTGAAATACACTCATTCTGATTTGAAATTTCCTGTAGGTATTTGAAGCCTAGAGTCCTACACCTCAGATGTCCATACACAGCACAGTATGAACCAAGTAGCACCTCCTCTAACTATGGGGCATGATGGGAAAACAGGTAAACTCAATTCCTGGGAAGCAGCAGCTAGAGCACAGAGATTTTTAGAGGCACTGTGGCTTCCTAGATTTTGTGCTGGCTGCACATCCTCATGGCTTGTCAAACCGCCTCATGCAATCAAAACACAATTTGCTCTCAAAGAGCTTGCAATTGAAATACATTAGGTTAGTTGGAGGCACAGCAAAAATGTTACTCGGTATGAGGCATTATGCTGGAACCCTGTCCTTGCTCACAGTTGCTGTTCTTGCCCCCAAACACCGTTTGTATTTTTTGTTCTCCCAGCGAAGAGTGCCCTCAGCTCCTTCCCTCCCTGACCCCAAAAGGTGTTTTTTCCAGTGCTTCAAAACCTCGGCAACAAAGACCAGGGCACAACAGCCCTGGCAACAGAGGCATTGGGAGTTCAGCCTTGTTACACCAGCAGTGAAACACCTTGTCCTTCCTAGAGGAAAAGGGTCAGCAGCAGGAGGCTGGAAAGCAAAGCATCCCTCTTTAGGGTTTATTCTCCAGTGAGAAGTATCTACATCTCAAAATTTGTTTTAGTGAGCAAACACGGCTGCCCCAACTACTGAATGTGACTGCTTTGTGCGAGCGAGCCCTGGGCACTCTGAGAAGAGACTGACCTCCCCTTACTCATATCCTGCCTCCCCACCTCCATGCCTTTTTCTGGCCTGTTTTTCAGATCTTTTCAAGGTTTCTTTCTCTAGCTCAGGCTGAATTCTCCATGACTGAAAGAGGGACTTCTCCATGGGAACAGCTGTTGGAAAACAAACCAGGGAACAAAGCTAACCTTTACAAGCAAGTCAAGTGATGCTTGAATTATTACAAATACTACCCAGGATACAATAGGGCAGAATTCATCTGCCCTTTCGTTACCATGAAGCAAACCCCCTGGAATGCTTCACAGGAGGTCCTCTCCCTGCTTAACCCCCCCTTTTTTTTGGTGATCTCCTGGCCAGGATGGTGACAGCAATTCCCAGCAAGTGCTGGAAAACTTCCCTCTTGCAGGGGGAATTTTATTCACTTCTCTTCAAGGACAGATGAAGCCTGAAACAATAAAGAAAGTCAAGCTTTGTGGGAAAACAACCTTTTAAGACCAAAAACCTGAAAGTCAGGGTGGCATGGATCTGTCTATTCCAGATGATGCCACTGACTTTTCACTACAGCATATGCTGTATAGAACATGTTACTAAAGTGGTGCCTGATCACAAAAAGATCTAAAGTATGGTCCATTATTACAGGTAAGGTAAATTGCTGAGGTACTCAAAGACACACTGCTGCTGTTACTTCATTGTGAACCTTTGCCTTTCACACCTACCCTGACCATTTCTCCTTCCAGCCAGGATCACACATCCTCCCCCTGCTTACCAGGAACCTCTGGGAAGCGTTGGATGTGAACAAAAATAAATTATCGGACTTTAAAGACTTCAGCTCTCTATAGCAAGTGCTTTGTAGCTCTGTGCCAGCCAGTAGCTCAGATATTGAAAGAAAAAAAGCACAGGAGCCAGCTGCTACACCCTTGGTTTAAATGAGCTAATCAATGTTCCTCCTTCAGAGCTAAGCCCCATCAGTCTATTGTCTGCTGAGAAATTGCATTGTGCTGTCCGTCCTGGATGTAATTGAGATACCTGTTGCTCTTCTCAGGACACTCTGGCATGTACTGAGCTACTACAGAGCTTAGGGACACTACTGACAGTGCATAAAGCAGACCCTGTGATTGTTGGCCATACTGCTTGCATTATCAAAAACCTGATCCTTTCCAAAAACAGACAGGTAAGTACCCAGTATTATTTTTCACTGAACTATACCCTGGGACGTTGCTGTTACCTCTATATCAAATCATTGTTAGCCACAGAAATATTTTATTCTTTTTTTTCATAAAACATAGAATCATTCAGGTTGGAAAAGATCATCAAGTCCAACCATTAACCTTACTTTACAAAGTTCACCCCTAAAAGAGGTCCTTCAAAGCCACATCCAAATGACAAACACATCCAGTGATGGTGACTCAACCCCCTCCCTGGGCAGCCTGTTCCAATGTCTGACCACTCTTTCAGTGAAAAATTTTTCCCTAATGCCCAGTTTAAGGTAGGATACTCTACACGTAATTCTCTGAATAAAAGGCCCTGATGTGGTACAATGAAAGGGGGTTTTATTAATATTTTCCTAATACAATATACATATACTAATGAAATAAGGAAATGTTTGTTTTTCACGAGTGATGTGGTTACCTAATTAGAATGCCTGCATAATAGGTATAAAACATACTTCTACTTAAGATACTTCATAAGAATTGAACCATCCAGTAAAATCTGAGGTTTATTATAAACTGAATCTTTGTTTCCTAACTCTCACTTTTTGTCTGCCCTTAGTTCTGAAGTTGCACTGTTCAACACTGATGTAATTTTGCTTCCAGTTTGTTAAATATAACTCCAGTTATTGATGTACATTTTGCCTCTTTGGCAAGATACTACTTGTGCCAAGATGCTATAAAGATCTGTATTGCTGACTTTGCTTTTAATGAAATCCATACCCACAAATGCACTTCCTTTCTCCTTGCCTTTTAAGAGTACCTGGATCAAACAGTGCTACTAGTAACAGTCAATATTGGGGAAAAAAGCAACTATGCAAATCCTTCTCTCTGCTTTGACCCACTTTCCAATACACTCTTTGAGGCTCAAGTTCATTTTTGTTCTTTGTTCATGATCCAGTTGAACCACCCATTCCAGAGAAGGCCCACAGTAAGAGTGAAAATGGACCATCCTTTCAAAGTTAGCTTTAAAAGAATTTTTCTCTTTGTCACTTATATTCTGTGACTATTCCGTTATCAGCAGGGAGAGGGTTCACCTTTGCAAAGCTTTATAACATATATTTAGCTCTTACTGCACAAGCAAATCCACAGACATGAGTGGGAGCTCCATGTTTCCAGGGTCAATTCTAAGGAACCAAAGAAATAAGAGTCCTTGGCACAAGAGAAAAAAAGTTTCATTTTTATGCAATCAGGACATGAACAGAGTGCGGGAGCTTGAAAGGCAGCAGTCTTGAATCTAGCTTCGTTCAGGACTCATTTTTTAATCCAGGTCAGCACAGGCTAAGTCTCCTATCTGTTTTCAACTCAGTCTCTAAAATGTATATCCTAGTACAGTGACGTGCTGTCCAACACTTTTGGTATAGCAGAATCAAACTAAAAAATAAGGGATACACAGAAATGTTTAATTCATTAACATTTCTAGAAACAGAACTCACCTTTGCTAATGAGAGATTGTCTCATATTTCTGCAGATCAGAGCATTTCAACAACAGAAAGTAGGATTTGTTGGTTGGCTTTTATTTGCCCTGGTGGCAAATAAGAGAAACTGGAAAACATCCACATTTCCCAATGCTTTGCCCTGGAGGACTCATTCACCTCTGCAGCAAGATTTTGAGCAAATGACAGCTTTATACCAACACACAGCCTAGTACAGCAACAATAGGTCAGGGAATTCTTTGAGCTCAGTGATCTGTGATCCTAAGAATATCCCACAGACAGGACAAGCCCCAAGAAATGCCTAAACTCAGATGACCTCTGAACAATCCAAGGTGTTTGGCACCTGGTTGTGATAGAGCTGTGAGAATATGCTTCCATTATTACTGTTTTAAGTCTCAGTACTGTTAAGAGTTACTTGGTACTTCACAAGTCTCTGGACTCTGCTTAAAGCATAATGGAAGGACTAAAGATGAATCTTTTTCATTGCAGAGAATCATTGAGAGCCCATGTGTTGAAGGTCTCCTCCAGACCATGCTTTCTACCAACATTCAAGAAGACTCTCTCCATTATGTGACCTCTTGCCTTGCTGAGCTAGTAAAGCAAGGTAGGGAAGTATCCCCACCATAACTGGCTTAATCTGAGAAGTGTACATTTCCTTCATTAAACCCCATAGGAGATGAAGCACAGGTGGATATTCAGCCAAGGCCTTTCCCTTTAAATTTACTGGGAGTTTTGCCACAAGCTTCAAGAAGAGCAAGATCTGACTCACTGGCAGGACACACGGGTTCCATTGTTTGTATTTTTTCTGTTGTGCTACTTAATTTTGTTTGCTTTTTTTAACTTAAAATTCTTCGTGATGAACTTTACTGCCGTGCATGGCCTCTCTACCTTTATTTGTAATGTCATGCAGTTTCTCCAGCTGAATTAATTTAAAAACAGCAATAACTAATATAGGAAAAAAGGACTGAAGTACAAAGTGGCTCTTTTGCTTTACATTTTTTGCATGTAGATTTTGCAAGAGGTCCCAGATTAGTTGGGATCCTACCAGTAAGTACAGTATTGTACCTTGCAGCCTCCCCATGGCTGAGAAGATCAGTGTAAATTTTTGCATCTTGTCCCAGCACTGGGTATTGTCTGTCAAACTTAATCTCCTGAATCTGGTGCAACTGGCAACATGTCACATTTCATTTTGCAAGATGTGCCTAGCAGCTGCTGGACAGACAGCCCACCAGGCAAGAGTGGATCTTACAAGTGAAATGTTTTTTTAGAATACAAACCAACAAAACAAAAATGCAGCCTGTGTGTAAATCAAATCCATGGCCCTATCCTCCTGAGAGCATAACATCAGGATATGACCCCTTTTTTATAACCTAAGCATGCATCTTGCACAAGTTCAGCACTAATTTGCTTGTCCAGCTGCATGAAGGATTTCCTATTTAGGCAGCATGGTTTCTGGCAGACCTCTCACCTTCATTTCCTCGACACTGGAGATTCTGTTTACAGACTACTCTCTTACCTTTCTGTCTTGCAGAAGGAGCCACGTTGCACATGGTCCAATGGATGGATGAACCCTTGACAAAGTGCTTGGTGAGACTGGCTGGCCAACTGGAACATTCTGAGCCATCCTTTCAAGCTGCCTCCATCATCCAGCACATGATAGGTCACGGTAACTGTCACACAGCTTTAACTGTGCTGTCAAAGAGATTTATGGCTGGCTGGAGTGAAATGAGCCTTTTCCCAAAGGAGTTAACTCTCGGGCACTGAGCAACCTCTAACATTCCTATAGCATCCTCCAACTGGTCTCTACACATTTATTAGCATAGAAGCACCTATTGTTATCCTTGAGATACATATAAAACAGTGCTGAGGAACAGAAATGGGCTATAAAGATTTGATTAAGGTGTCTGTTGCCTCCTTTAAGGGCTACCATTCTACAGAGCCAGTCTGTAGCCAGTTTTGAGGTCCTTAAAAACAACTTACTTTTTAAGTGTGAAGGTGGGAATGCATAATATATTCCTTAGCAAGGGAAAATGAGAACTTGTTTCAGACAAGGATCATTACATCTTGACCCTCCTTCTCAGTATATACAACATGATGGCATTCCCCAGATCTAGGAGCAGAGTTTGGCAGAGAAAACTGCAATGGGATGGTTCTGTTTCAAAATTTTAGATAGCTCTGCTCTCTGACCAGTAATACACCAAATGCTGCTGTTTTAATTCCAGACTACAGTAGCTGAAGCAGTGAAGTAAAATGGCTTTTAAGAACATAGCCTTTTTGTTTGTTTCGGTGAGTGAGAATTTTAAAAAGTGTTATTTTTACCTGCAGAAAACAAACAGCATTATGCTTAGTATACTTGTCCCATGCAGCTGGGAGCCTTTAAGACATGAAAAAGATGTTCAGATTATTCTTGCCCCACTTTATAGAAAAGCAAAATTAGATTTTAGTCCTTAGATAGAAGACAAACTGAAGTCCATAATGAGTCTCTAATAAAATAAAACACAAGCCTGTTTCAGTTCTGCCATCAGAGATTTGCAACAGAGCAAATTCTCAAGTAGTGAACAGAGTCCAACAGCATAATTGCTTCATAGATGGGTCAGCACCACAGACTGACTGGTCTGTAAATCAACGTGCACCTTGCACAAGGACCAGCTTCGTAACACAGAAGCACACTCAAGTGTTTTATTTACCTGAAGTATTAGCAATACCATGAGAGGCTGTAGTACAGGGAAGCCCTTTGCCATTCTTTGCAGTAACACTGGTTGTAGCTGAAGGTCAATGAGTTTTTAACCATCTGAAACGTTGCTACAAAAATCCATTTGCAAAGTGTTTTGACAGCTCCTATTTACCCTGAGTGGTTCTCCCATTTATGTAGAAAAAATGATGCTTTTGCTGAAGAGTCACACTGGAGAGATTCAGGCCTACCTCAAGAATTTTCTTACCCACCAAGAGATCCGCTTCCAGCAGCTGGGCATCTCTACGTTCTGCAGCCTTCAAGAAGGTGGGTCCTCCCTGCCGGACTGAGCCCGGGGGCTGCCAGACGCTGCCCACCCCGTAACAGGAACAGCAGTGCCGGGCACCTTCCTCTGCTCACCAGCCTTGCTCAAGCAAACAACAATCATCTCCAGGGGAGCTGCCACCTTACCTGGTTTTAAGTAACTAAGAGTATTTATGATAAAGACAAGTGGGGGTTTTGTTTGTTCGCTTTAAAACTAGAGGCTTTCTGATCAGCAGTGAATCATGACTTCAGGTACAGATGGTTTTATCCATTATCAGAATGTTTAGCAATAGAAACAGCCTAAAAGCTTTTCAGATACTAATTTAGTTTATTTTGATCAAGTAAACAAGCAAATCACACTATCAGCTGGTATTAAAACTGGGAAGTCTCACATCTTTTTCATACTTTAAATTCCATTCATTGACTTTTTTTTTTTTTGAGTGCTTTGAGTAGCAGATGAGAACTATGGTAATAACCACATATATATATATATTGCATATATCTTCACTTATATAGAGCTCAAGCCAAGACTCTGCTACATCTTAGTATACACCTGTTGCATAAGACTGAATTTGGTAGCTGAGCTTTAGACATCTGGATCAGGAGAATTTAGCAGCAAATTTACCATTCTAAATTGGAATTTAGAATGGCCATAGGGATGAAAACGGAATATTTGTTTTATGTGGTAGAAGAATATTGTTCTAACTTCCCCACACTGTAATAAAAACCATCAGCTGTGTCTAACCTGAAATACAAGCTTTCTAAGCATCTGCATTAAAATGCAGGGAAAAACACTAGGTTGCCTAACACTCTCTCTTTTTTTTTTTTTTTTTCTGTTCAGATCCAGAATTTTCATTAGCATTCAGAAAAAGCCAAATGGCCAAGCTCCTTCAGCAAGTTCGCCAACAAACAGAAGAAACTCAAGAGTTACTTAGGGCAGCTCTTTGCCACGAAGATGGCATTTAAACTCTGTGGCTTGTGAAAACTTACCTGATCCAATAGCCTGGACTTTCAGAAAACAGAATTCTTTTCATTGGTTCCTGTAGTTAGTTTTCCTGCTACTTACAGTTTCATCACACAAAATAGGTGCTCCGATAACAAGAACCAGAGCAGGTCAAAAGACAAATCTCTGGAATGCTTTGGCTGGCTGCTTATGTGTGCTTGAGGACTATGGCTCTGTTCCTTCCAATTGCATAGAAAACACCTGTTGTGCTTGGCTAATCTTCCATGGCTTGTTTTTGGCTCACACACCACCTCTTCTAAAACAAGTGCTTTATCCAGGAGGTTTTATTCCCATAACAGGCTGATTCTACTGAAGAGGTTCCTCTGCATTCATCTTTATTTCTGTTCCAGGTTACTTATTTCAGAGCACACTCTAGGGACTTTACAAAATAACTGAATTAACACATAGCATAAAGGTAGCAAACTACTACCAGGTTACTATAGGCAGTAACTGCTGAGGGACAACTCAGAAATTGCAAGAAATTTGTAAGAAAAAAGAACAGGCCAAGCCTTAAGGCTGATCTTTGCATACACTGGAGTCCCTAGTCTCCCAAAAGAAGAGCACAGGCAGGAAATGTTGCATGCACATATTCAGAATATAGCAGCTGCCATGGAAGGTTTGTGTGATGTGGTCGGATACATAAACCTGCAAATGGAAAAATACTTCCAAAGGTATGTGCAAGAGGGAAAAAAAGTGAACAAATCTGACAAAATTAGGAATTGATTTTGTTTTGATATTGATATTTCATTGCAAAAGGTGTGAAAGAAAAACAACAAAAAAAGCAGCAGCATGTTTAAATTCAACAAATTTTGTTACATGTATATAGGATACTGAACCCTCTCCTCCAGAGGGAGAGTCTGTCTCAGACCTTTGAGTGGTATTTTTCAGAAAAAAAAACCCCAAACAGTAGCAGAGACTTGAAATTATGGGGCACTAGTTTTTGTTTTGGTTTGGTTTTTTTTAAATGTAGGTTTTAATTTGTAAGAGAATAGTAATACAATAGCAATCATCATCATCTAATGGTAATCCAGTTCCACCTTTGATTCATACACTTGTTTTTAAACACAAAAATCTGGCTAGAGCTCCACATTGACCTGGAACCACCCTTCTGGTAAACATCTGCTCCCAAGTAACACAGTTTCTTATGAAAACAAGATTTTCCTGTCTTTTGAGGTACTTCTGACCATGGTGTAACTCCTACATTCTGGTAGACTTTTAGAGCTGCTACTAACTAAAACATGGAATAAAGATGAGATTGAAAAATAATTATAATGATAATAATAATGATAATAAAATCATTATATCTGAGAACTCAACTTTGCATTTTACTGTGACCTAAGTTGCTAAGTTTAGTTTAGGTGTATGGGGGAAGCATATCTGTTAATGCAGTTTAAAAAAAAATAACCAAAAACACACAACAAAAAACCAATCAAAAACACACTCAATGGCCTTTCTGCAATGTAGTAAGGAGGTCTGTTAAAGAACAGGGCAGACAGAGACTTCAGATAAAGCAGTATGACATTTCCAGTATTTATATTTGACAGGAATTTTCTTCTGAAATCTTGTAAAAGACCCATATGCTCAGCCATGGGCAGATGGGCTTTATTAAAAGGGAGGCCTACGATAGTACAAACAGCAAAATCAGCTGCAATGGAAGGCAAAGTAGTTGGCTTTCATTTGGTATCATATTTTATTATCAAGAACAACATTTATCAGAAGAGAAGCCATTTTCCCCTGCATTTAAAGAAAGGGGCTTAAATCAAGACTCAATTACTTTTCAGTTTTGTTTGGTTCTCGTTTTTTTTATTATTCTTTTGTTTGCTTGGTTTCATTTGTTTTTTATTTTACTGTTTGTTGTTGCCTTTTTTAATTCACCTAATTCTACTCCCATTCCCCTAGCTTCTACTTTGTATGCGAGGCCCTTGAAAGGAGATTTTTTTTCTCTTACATGAAGCAAACCTGGAATGAACACAATTGTAAATTGTTTTTACTGCAGTCTTGTTAAAAAAAAAAAGCCACTACAAGAGAAATGAAGATGGCTTTTAGTTTCTGTGCTGCAAACTCTGAAGCAAGCATTCTGAAGTCTCACAAAACCCTATCAGCATAATTTAAAGCTGACCCTATATGGATCCTCAAACTTAAAACTGAAGCTGTATCTTACTGGCTATTTCTTTGCTCTCTTTATAGCTGTAATTGACCTTATACTGATATTCTAATAAAGAGAGGAAACCTGAAGAAAAGTTTTAAGCAGAGCAGGATCAGCAAGAAGAGGGTTTTTTTAATCACAGATTGATTCCTGTTTCAACTAAGCAAGAAAATGAAAATGTAAATAGAAGTAAATATTTCAAGCAAGTTTTATTTGGTACTTACATGCTATATATAGGTTTAAAGAAAAGCTACATATTTTGGACACTTCAAAATATTGTGGCTATGTACATGGAAAACTAAAGAAAGTGAGAAAGGAACCCAATTCATTTTACTCTGTCACAGGCTACTATTGGAAGCATTCTGACTGAATGGTTGTTTTTTCCCTTCCATATATACTGGGTCAGATGAAGTCTCTTCTTTCATTGTATTTCCATTGATTTTATCCCATCTCTTGCATGAGATGAACAGTTGGCAGCAGTGGAAAGTCATTTCTTCAAAAATTGTTCCATTTTTATGTCAGGATTTCTTCTGCTAGCACAGACTTTGTGCACAGCTTCCTAGAGGCCTCACACAGCACTCACTAAAGGCAAGGGCCAGAATCTTAATGGTACATTCTGTCAGCAGGAGTCAAAATGCCATAAATCTCCATTTCCACTAGCCAAGAATCTACTCACTTTCAGTAGCTGCCCTGGTTGGTGCTTCAAACTCAAATGCCTCCTAGAGTGAGCTCTACCCGTAGCAGCGTTGTTTATCCAAGCACAAAAAGGTGCAAGATTTTACAGTTCTGCCCAATAGCAACCAAAAGTGAGGGATGGAACAATGACAGTAGCAATCAGCAAACTAAAGAGAAAGCTCCTCTTACCACTCAAAATGCACTGCTTCATAAAAGTCACACACTACATAAAAAGCACAAACAGATACCATTTCCATTTGCTCTGAAACGAGCAAAGCAAAGAAAAAGAAAAAAACAAAAAAAAAGTCCTCAAACCTGCTTCATCATCCAAAAAATCAAATGTTTCAGGTTTCACACAGTCTTCAGTAGTCTGATAAGGCAAATTCTTCCATCACTGGGAACAGCAGCAATTTACAGGACTAGGAACAAGGTTATTTCCTTGTGTGTGTGCAAGCCTGTGTGCGTACACATTTTCTAAAGAATTGTGAACATGGATGTAACTAAAAAAATCAAGTTTGCAGTATCGTTTAACACAGTTTTCTAATTTATTCAATTAAATGATTTATTTCTGTACTGAACAAAATTAATAAATACATCATCTAGGAGAACAATAGGTTTTCCTCTTGTCCGTGAAAAAATAATGCTTTCAAATTTTCACATTTTAAAACCTGCCTTGTTTTGTGTTTTTAGAGAAAATGCAAGATCATAGTGATGTCTCAATTTACAGAATGTCCCTGTAGGAATTACATTTTCAAGAACCTGATACAGAAGCCTGTACTTTGCCTCCATAATTAGAGTTCTCTGCAATAGTATTTAAACCAACAGGTTTAAATAAAACACCCCATTAACTCTACTTGTAGAGCAAAGAGGTATTTAGTTTTCAAGTATTAGAACCACAAAGTATAAAATATTATTTGCCAATTTTACAATTATGCCTTTTAAACCAACACCCACCTTTTTTAAAAAAGAAACAGTCCCACCACCCAAATCAGCCCATTGCTTTCAGATTCCAGTGTCCCGTGTCTTAAGGAATGCAGAAATATCCATTTACTAACAGAAAAAGCTTGTTGGAAAAAGCTGTATTAAGTAATGCACGTGAAGCATGATTTTTCTAGTGATGAAAGCTATTAGAAAGGTGATCCAAGTCTATTCCCATCTTTTCTTCTGCTGGTTTTACTAAAGTCCTTCCAAAAAAAGATATTCAAGAAATCTTTAAAAAACTGGAGAGAAAAAATAAAACTCCTTCATAGCATGGAAGAAACTCCACTGACTGCAGAGATGCTCATACCACCTTTGGTTCTTCAGAGGAAACAATCAGACCACTTCTACAACAGAAGGTATCAAAAATGACAGGTCAGCAAAGAGAGGCAAATACTTACTTCAAAATGCTATTTACTCTATTATTTTATTATAAGATGGTTTTCCTTATTTTTTCTAGTCAAAGAGTAAGCAAATGGTAGTCTGGTTTAATTTACTCAATGAGTATTTGTTTGCCTAAGTCCCTTTACAAGTTGCGACACCATTTAACAGAAAGGACAGTGCTGCCAACCATACCTCGGTCCGAGCGGCACCCGGAGCTGAGGGGGGAAGCCCACCCAGATCCCTCCCCAGAAGGCAGGTATCAGCTCCCCTTCTGCAGCTGCGCAGGAGATACTGAGCTCGCAGAACTGACCACTGATGTAAGCAAGGAGCTTACATCATGTAGCTGCTCGCCCTTCCCAGCTGGAAGCACAGGGCAAACGTTTTCAAGTAACTCAAAAGGGCTGAACGTGCAGCTTGACCAAGAAGGCCCCTCAAAGAAAAGGCCTCATCGTAATTTGCACGACATCTCTATGTACTTGGCACGTGCAGCTTTGGAAAGAGGAGAGATGCTCATTCTCCAAATAAGATGTGGTTTAAATATGCTTAAATTAATCTATTTCTATCACTTAAGAGCTCTGGGTCCTCTGTCAATTACAGCAAATGGCAAGTGTTAATGAACCAAGGCAAGCCTACCTGCTGTTTGATGCGTTTGAACACTATCTACCTGAGGCAAAAGAGTCCCATTATCTTCAAAGGCTAGAATTGGATTCAAAGGGATTTCAGAGCTATTGCTTCCGTCATTGTTCATGGCATCCAGCCGGGATGGTTTAGAACCAATGGGCAGGTTTATGATCTCTTCAAAGTTATCATTCTGCACAGACATTCCATTTTCATTTGCATTTTTCTCTGGATTGAGATTGCTGAAAGAGAAACAGGTTATTTCCTTGTAAACTCCACCTAGAACAGAAATTTAGTTCTCCTCAAAGCAGTATTACAAATGGGAGAGTAGTCTGCATTAGTCCCAGGAATTATTTTATCCAGTAAAAACAAAACAATGCTTCTACCACAGTAGGAAAAAAAAAAAGTTTTCACAGCCAAGTACTAGCTATGCCTTCCCACTCAGACACAGGACAGTTGTCAAATTTGGCTACGTGACACTCAGAACTACAGAGTGCTTCACGGACACTGTGGCTCTGAAAAGCAACTGCAGTGGGAAGCCCCTCAGTCAGCTCCTGCAGCACCACCACTGCTACCTTGAGCCACCCACCTAAGGCAACTTACAGCCTCTAACATCTTTTTCAGCACTCAGAACCCTTGCCACACCCTTCCTCAAATTGTGATTGCAAATTCATGCAATCGCCCTTTGGTAAAATCATTGTGATTTTTGCTATTTGTTGGATACCTCCTGCCTTCATTTTGGAGCAGCTTCTTCCACCTGCTGATTATCCAGAAGAAGTGTCCCTCACCAATGCATCGCTCCTTTTAGTCTCTCCTCCGCTAAAACTTGTTAAGGACTTTGTTTCCAAGGCACTACCCAACTCCACACACCTCCTCTTGATCAAACCCAAGGAGAAAGAAATACCTCCCAGCTTCTCTCAAGTCAATCTGCACTTCCTTTTTCCATCTCCCACCTGACAGAGACACCTTATGAGCAAGCCCTCATACATCTCCCCCAGTCAGGAGCAGTACAGGCACAGACACACTCTCCAATTACACATTCTCTCCTGAGAAGATACATGATCATGTCTCAGACTTGCCTCTCTCCTTCCAACCCTTTATGAGGCTCTAGCGTTGTCAGATCCTGCTGTTTTAGCAGACATCGTGCACTGTCTTGCCAGAGGGGAGAAACTAAGGTGTTAGTTTAGTGAACAGGCTGACAGTAATGGGACCGTAAGCTCCTCAAGAAAGACTGAGTCCTCAAATCACATTCAAAACCTATGTCATCCTTCACAGGTGCTTGTTAAGGCCCTCAACAGTTAACTCCTGACAATCCTGGGTACCAATTCCCTCATGGGACCACATCACTGCTCAGGTTGTTTGGAAATGCTTCAGCCACAAAGGCTCAGATGCAGTTTTCCTAGACTGAAACTAGGCTGGCAATTTCCTCAGGCCTTCTCTGAGCAGGTGGCTTGGTTTCACAGGCTCATTTTCTTCTGACAGTACATTTACTGCTCTTAAAAAAACCTGCTTGTAATTGGCAAATAATTTATTTTATTTCCTGGCTTCTTTAGGTGTCCCACTCTTGACAAACAATTAATAATTGCTTTACACTACTTCCCCAGAGACAGAAAATAATGATTGTGTTTTTGAAAGTGGCAACACTTTACCCAAAGCCCAGATTTCCTGTGAGAACAACATGCTGGTTTTTATATCAAGCCTTTCCCAGTTTTTCAATCCATCATCAGTTCTTTTCCAGAAGGGCACTCCCCCTTTTTCATCTGTGGATATGGTGAGCAAATTTCAAAGTGAAAAATATGTTTCACTGCACCAAGTTTGAAAGCAGATACAGAAACTCTGCTGGCTGCCTGGGAGAGGTCACAAGTCACATCACCCTTTTGTGCCAGAGATCCACATCTGTAAGATGAGGAGCAGAATCCGTGAAATGCTTCAGGACTAATAAAACCTGAACTATAATGTAAAGTTATTAGGTTATTATTCACTATAAGGTATCCTATTACTTATCTCACCCCCATCTACCTTACCAAACCTAGGACAACAGCAAGTTTGATGGATGGAGTAAGAAAGAGGCAGGAAGAAAGCAACTGCTCATGCATTTAAATTAAACAGCAGAATACTTCAACAACTATTGGTACAATATAGAAGTCTCTTGCTTCTGCAAACATTTTTTTTTACTATCCAATTGATCAGCAGACTTCATAAAAAAATAGTTCTTCATATTTATTTGTCATTGCACTACCAGTATTACACACTTGAGGTAGTCCATGATTCACAGTCTTTTGAGACAGAGGAGTCTATACAGTCACAAAACAGGTACAAAAAGAGGAAAACATGACTATAAGTCTTCTAAACTTAATGCTATAAAATTTTCTATATTCTATGCTATTTGCTCCATCAAATTACTAGGGGAGTAAATTTAGACGAACGAAACTGTGGAATTAATTTCCATTGGACACCTTAGAGGACATAAGCTCAAAAGGTGATTAGACAAAATCCTAGGAGATTGGTATACCCTCCAGCTTCTGGTAATTAGCAGCTTAGGGACTATTTGAGCCTCTAGTTGCATTTGGAGCACAATACAAAGTAACCCTTCATTGACCCTTTGGAGGATCTTCTGGTCCTTATCTTTTTTTTTTCCTTCGCACACACTCTTGACTGCTACAGGCCATTAAAGCAAACAGCACAAAAAAGTAATGGATTTTTGATTTGCTAGAGCTGTTCTGTCTTATGTTCTTAGCAATTATCTCAGTGTCGACTACAACACTGGAGACATCCTTTTCAGGTATACAATATTGCAGAAGTAATGATAATTTTGGCATTCTAATATATTCCATCAGTGTGCTTGTAGCAAGACATAAATGTAATAAAATAAATAATTTTAAAAAACCCACAAAAAAACAACAAACCAAACCAAACAAAACCCCAAAAAACCTAACACGCACACACATACACACAAAACAAAACAGAAAAAACCCTAACCCCAAAAAACCCTGCCTGTGTTTTTCTGAGTTAATTTCTAAACATAACAGTCCTGGAGGCATTTGAAAGACAGCTTCATGGCAGCTAAAAAGCATCTGTGCAGGTTTGTATTTTGATGTGGACACATCAATATTAACAAGATAGACCAGAGGAAGCTGAGAGGAGAGCAGCTAGTTTAATTAAAGGAATTGGAACACCCACAAAGTTAAAAGCTACTGAAAATTACATCTGATATAGATAATTTTAGCCAACGCTCTGTGTACACACAATCTGCATTTAAAGAATTTGAATAATTTTTAAAAAAGTACTGATTTGCAGGCATTTGGAAAGTGTTCAAATATTTCCCCAGCTGCTATTCCTGATCTGAAAGACAACATCAGTTGCCTCGTTTATATACATGATTTTAGCAGAAGTGTGACAGATACCTGGTATTAATAGCAAAATGTACCCCAGAATTCTAAAAAAATAAAAATAAATTATTAGGTTTTGCTTAAGGAAATTTCAAGTGGGCCATCCAACAGAATAAGCAATGAATGCTACATAAGATTTTGAACCCTTTTCCAGGACACAAGATACTGAGGCAATCACCTTGTCTACCTCTGTATTTCTAAAAACTGGCTAGAATTCTTTCAATTTCTCTTGCTTGCATTGTACTTCTGACCATGGAAGCAAACATGCTATTTTCAACTGAGTCCCAGCCACACAGCTGATACAGGATGGATGACATGTTGAGGAGCAATAGGGATGAAAGTTCAGCACAGTAAGCAGTCAGGTGACTTACTATGATGCCCTGGGAGTAGAATTCCCCATCTTCACACAGTCCTCTAATAGCATTCCTAGTCACTCTCCTTCAACACTACTGGTGCAAAGGAGAGGGCATCTGCATCATCTGGGGAGTGGCCCCAACTACAGGTATTCTGTCCCCAAGCAAAGGTATTTTGGGTGTTGTCACTGAATGCCAAGCACAGTCCCACTCAAAGACACATGTTGTGTGTGCTACACTACCAGGTGTATCCAGATGTCAGGCAGCTGCAGCACATGAGATGCAGCAGCATTGGTGCTGCCAATGGGGCTTTTAACATGTGACAGAAGTCTATTCTGCTGTGTGTTCTTAACAAGTTTTTCAGGCTACCTGGGCTAAGCTTACACCAACCCCTTCAATCTTTGCCTTCCCAGTCAGTGTGAATGTACCCCTAGAGTCCCTCCACATCCCAACCTGAAATACCAGTTTCCCCATCCACAGTCTTTACACACTTCCTACTTTTGTTGCTGTCTCAGTTATTTGTTCTTCACTTTGGCCATTCTGAGATTCCTTCCACACGGGTTATAAAGCTACAGGATAACATTCAGTATTTTATGTTACAAACATCAAGGTGTGGATAAGGTCGGGAGTGATTAACATTTAATAGCTGCCCGAGACAATTACAAGGCAGCTCTGTGCAGCCCATCCAATGCAATTCAGTGCTCAGCATCACTGACAGAACTTCTCTCAGCAGGAGCATCCTTGTCAGCATGACAGCAGGCTAAGATCCCCCAGGCATATGGAGAGACCAAGAAAGGGCAAATTCCTCCTTCAATTAGTGCCAATCATACCCCGAAGCCTACTGCCCATTACAGACTGTGTGATGGCTTCCCACATTGAAGTTTTTCCACACATGTTCTGGCACTACCTGCATAAAATATGAAAGGAATAAGGGACCATTTGACTTTCTGCATTACCAAAATGGAAATAACTGACAGCTCATGCTTATGTAATAGATTTTGCTCGGTTCAACACTGAGGTTTCAAGCATTTCAACAGTTTCTCAAAGCCTGAGTGACTTGCTTCACAGCTACAGAGAATTCTCAATGATAATATCTGCCTCCTCGGATTTTCCACACAGAAGACAAAGGGTATTTTTTTTAAATGCAAAGCCAAAAATTAGCAGTTCTGTATCACACACGTAGGATTTTTGCTTAGTAAACAAAACTTGCCATTACTTCAAGCCATTTAGAAATTGAGACATCTAGGCTGAAAGTACAGCGTTCATTATCCAATCATAAAACTAGCATTGCAAAACCAGAGTGGCTTGTATGGAAAGGAACAGCAAATAAATTACCCTTTCCATTAAGTTTCGATTTATACAATAACTGCTGGCAAACAATGCACTGTTCCAAATACTGCAAAGAATGTGATGGATTTTTCCAAAATTCTTCCCCAAAAAAAAAACCAACTTGTTCCCACTCAGTGAAAGATGGTAAAAAATAAAACCCAGGAAAAGCCAAAAATAAACAGGAAACAAGACAGACTGAACTAAGCTGCCTCTTATTTAGCTAATGAATACATAGATTTGAAAATCATTTATGACTCTGGTTACCCTTCTCCTCTCAACACTGTCCAGCAGGTCGCAGAGTTCTCACCTGTCCAGGTCTCCGGGGAGCTGATGGGCAGCCAGCAGGCGCGGGCAGTCAACGGGTTCCCCATTGTGCGGGGACTGCGATTCAGCTGGAAGCTGAGACCCTGCTGCAGGTTCCAAGGGAGAAGCAGGACTGGTCACAACTATGGAGAGAAAGCAGGTTTTCCTAAAACGAAGCAATATCATCTACCCCCAGGTCAGGAAAAAACATTTTCTATAAAAGACAGCATGGTCAAGAAAAGCTATGGGTTAAAAAAGAAACCAAACAAACCACAAAACCAACAAAACCAACACCCCTCCCTCTCCCACCCCATCTCCTTTGTCAAGATTTCAGGCAAACAAGCCCTATTTCAGATCCAAAATAAATGCCACAGATTTCAAAGCTGTAGCTTTATGTACAAGAATGAACACAATTCCGACACATAAGCCAGTGGTCAAAATAGATATCTGACAGAACATTATGCTGGAACTTTTCAAGCAGCAATAGAGAATGAAAGAGGAGAACACTAGGAAATCATCAGCTCCATACAATAATATTTCCTTGTTCCCATGTTGATCACCAACTGTAACCCAAAAGGAAATAGAGGAAAAAATCTTCATATGAAGGATACTTCTTTCAACAAGTACCAAATCACTACCATAGTATGTTGTAGAGAGCAACATAAAATTAGAGTATCCTTGTGCCTCCCAAAGACCAAAGGATAGATATTTTTGGCCTACCTCAGGATGTTCTTTTGAAGTACAACTACAGCCTCCTGCACTGTTATCTACAGGCACAGGAACTCACACAGAGCTCAGTAAAAGGAGACAATTGCACCTCACCCATGCTAGCATCTGCTACAATAATCAGAAAGCCAATTTAGTATTCATAGGCTTGGACACATTTTTCTGTTACCCAAACTGTAATCTGAGGAAACCCTCCCCTTCAGCTGCTCTTGCTTTGCTATGCTCTAAATGCTTGGGGTGAAGTCTTCTACACCAAATGTCTTAGTCTGATTATTGGCAAGTTTTTACTTGAAAGATATTTGCAATACAGGTTTCAGTGCTTCTCCAAGTCGAACAAGAGGAAAATACATTGGCTTTAACATTTAAAAGAGGAAAGTAGAAGAAAGTTCTTCAGCTTGGGAAAGTCAGAGCTATCTCCTATTTCAATCAGAAGTCAAACAAACAACGAAAGGGTGATGGATTTTGTTTCATTGTGCTATTTGGCCCTTCCCACAAAGGTCTCATATTTTGCCAAATGGTAAGATCAACAAAAAGAAAAATCACTATTTGTAAATAGTCATAAATCTGTTAGAGCATAATCTGTATGTGTTGGCTGAACTACAAAATTAGGGTTGGCTAAAATATGTCCATTAAGTCATACTTCTAACTCATCACCATACCTAGATAAAGGAAAGCCAAACAGCAGAGCACCCCGAGAGTGAGGGCAGTTTTCTCTTTATCCAGTCACTCAAGGACTCCAGCCTTCCTTTGGCCTGAGGAAATGGAGGTCCAAATTCTTGTATGCTGTAGCAACCAGACTACTTGTCTTCTACCTCAGGCAGAAAAACACTAGCCAGAGGTTACAGAACAATTTATAACTTCAAGAATTATTTAAGTGGCTTATAGCACCTTCAACAGTGCCTGAAGCAAAAGATGGCATCCCAGATGCATTCTGTATTAGCAGTTTCTAATCTTTTTCTTCCCTCCCAAGATAATATATAAACAACTAACTTCCAAATGCACATAATGAAACCTGCGTCAAAAGGTTTCCTGGCAGTGCTAATGACAGTGTTCATTTTAAGCATAATTGAAATAAAGCAGCACTTGCAGACAGTGCTGTAACTTGTCATCTGTTGCTCAAGCACAAGAGAAACAAAAATTGGTGTCATTTACTATGTTATGCTACAAGCACAGAATGTCTAGTCCAACCACCCTGCCGGAGCAGGATCACCTGGGGCAGGTCACACAGAAACGTGTCCAGGTGGGTTTTGAATGTCTCCAGAGAAGGAGACCCCACAACCCCTCTGGGCAGCCCGTTCCAGTGCTCTGTCACCCTCACTGTGAAAAAGTTATCATATTTTTGTGGAACTTCCTACATTCCACCTGTACCATTGCCCCTTGTCCTATCATTGGACATCACTGAGAAGAGCCTGGCTCCATCCTTCTGACACTAGCCCTTTACATATTTATAAACATTAATGAGCTCACCCCCCAGTCTCCTCCAGGCTAAAGAGACCCAGGTCCCTCAGCCTTTCCTCATAAGGAAGATGTTCCAAGACCTTAATCACCTTTGTGGCTCTGCACTGGACTCTTTTAAGCAGTTCCCTGCCCTTCTAGAACTGAGAAGCCCAGAACTGGACACAATGCTCCAGATGCAGCCAACATGATAAGCCATTTCATAGCTTGACTTCAGTATCTTTAACTACTGCTACTTCACAGTTTCTGATTATTGACTATGAGCTACATTTCCTTTTTGCTTCCTTTACTGTGTTAAAATCCTAAATTAAAAATAAAAAATAATGCAGGGAACAGAATAGAAGGGAAGACTGAAAAGTGTAGATATGACAGGGAGACTCTTAAGCTTTTGTAGGAGCTGAATTTTTGGAAGAAAAAGTTGAAATTAAGATGAAGTGAATAAGCAGGAGGTGTAGAAGAGAGAAATCACAGGGAGATGTTTAGATAATTAACAGTTGGTTCTGATGACTGACATGAAATAACCTTTTAAGAAAATGGAATAAGTGCAACAATCACATCCATAATACTACACAAAATAAGCTATAAAATTTTTCTTATGTGATAAGAGAATTTGTTTCTTTTCACTTTATTTATAAACCTGGTAAGCAACTCCATCTCATTAAACACCAGGGTGACTAAGTTGCCAGAACAGCTGACTCATTTAGTAATGGCTAACTACCTATAAGAAAAGCTAAATAAATAATGTTTGCTAAGATTTCCGTTTTCTTTACTGTGATTAGTTTGCCAGGTTTCAGAACAGTATCTCAAATAGTTGTGCTTCATAGGCATTTGTTCAGCTGTTTTTCTCAGGGCACAATTAAACAGAATACCTGCTTCTCCTGCCTTTGATATATGTCCGTTTTGCTGGTCATTGGGTTTCTACAAAAGAAGCAGAGTTTTGTAAATTAAAAATGGCCTAAGAGGTGAAACATGCCCAATATTTACATGTTAAGTGGCAGCACTGACCTTATCTATGGCTTCTCCACGCCTAGTTCTCTTCATGATCTCCTCAAGCCTCTACAATAAAATGTAAAGGGGTAAAGTAAGGTTTGCTGGCATTAATTTAAAAATAACTGTCCCAAACCACAAGTGCTTTCCATTCATCAGTTGCATCTGTTTATTGAAAAAAAAAAATAAAATTACTGTTTAAAATATTTCTTTCAACTTTTATATCAGTCCATGCAGGTGAGGATTGCAGCTTTTCTGAGGGCACATTTACATCATGGCTAACTTTCTAGAAATGAGGTGGAAGCAAACTGCTAAGGCAAAATGACTTAGTTTCTCTGCATGTACTGAGTTACCTTCTTCCTTTCCAAGCGCTCTTGCTCTTCTCTTTGGAAATGTTTTTCACGTTCTAGTCGAATCCGCTCTGACTCTTCCCGCAGGCGAGCTTCCTCTTCTTTCTGAGTTGATGGTAAGAGGACAAAAAAACAGTGAGGAAAAAGATACTATTTAAGGACAGATTTACACCGATACCTGCTTAACTGTGAACATCTACAAATTCCTGAAAAAGACACTTTTGAGGTTTACAAGCCACCAGAATGAATCGCACGTTTCTTGATTAATCTCCGTGTTTTGCACAGCATTAGAAGATGTGTAACTGAACAAAGAGATGTGTAACTAAACAATAGACATCGTAGTTGCTTCTTTGCCTCTTCTGGGGTATGTGCATGAAAGCACATCAGATGACAAAAAAGGAATGCATTTTCAACCTTCAGCATTAAAACAACAGCTGAGAAATTATTAAAAAGATTCATGTTTTGCGTGCTGGATGTTTTTGAGAATGAAACATAAGAAGCAGAATATTTTATTTGGTCAACAGTTGCCAGCAAGAGCAAGGAAAAACTGCCACAGGTATATCTGCACAAGCTTTCCATTCCTGCACTTCTAATTAAACTTATTGAATATATTCTAGAGAGGTCTTGCTCCCTGACAGTGACAGTGTTATACAATGGAACTACTACAACAGTTCATTTGGCTGTAATATTTAAAACAAAATAAAACAAAAATCATGGCCATGTGTTATCTCTAAGTGATAAACTGGGCATGTACTTCAGCATTTCAGAGAAAGTAGCACACATCTTCTGGAAAGACTGCAGTTTCTAAACAATATTCACTGATATAATCCTTTAAGCAATTGTTTTCAGAAGCATACATTTATGAAGAAGAAAACTAAACTATACACCAGAAGAAAAAACAAATGCCTATAAGGCAGACTGAAATGCTGACATTTTGCGGACAAGAAAGCACATGCAAAAAGTAAAAGCACGTGCAAGAAGAGAAGAATCTTATCTAAAATGCCTACTGCAGTATCTCCTGCAATTCATAAACCAATATTATGCCCATCGGATACGAGAAAACTTGAAAAAAAAAACCCCATGGGTGTTTTTAGTCTGGAGGAGACTGAGGGAGGGATCTTATCAATGCTTAGAAATACTTAAAGGGTGGGTGTCAGAAAGAGGGCACCAGTCTTTTTTTTCAGTAGTGCCTAGTGACAGAACAAGAGGTAACAGACACAAACTTGAACACAGAATTACAGAATAATCATGGTTGGAAAGGACCTCCTAGATCACTGAGTCCAGCCATACCTACACAACAAAATTCAACTTCCTACCACATGCTTTTTTGTCAAGAAGAAATATCTTTACTCTTTGAACCACTCTATGGAATGAACTCTGCCCCAGTCTATTGGCTTTATACATAGCACTTAAATTTTAGATAGCGCTCTAATTTAGGTGCTGCATAAGAGGTGTTGCTTCATCCACTTTGCTACCAACAGGACTGGCACGGAAAATCCAGGAGGGCAGCATACCTGTTTCTGAATGCGCTCCATCTCTTCTCGCTCCTTCTGTTGCCTCTCTTCTGCCAGTCGGCGCAGCCGCTCTTCCTTCTCCCGCTCCTCCTCTGCATCCTTTCGGGCTTTTTCAGCCTCTTGTCTGCGAGCTTCTTCCTCTTCTCGGCGAGCTCTTTCTTCAGCTATCCTCTGTGACAGCTCCTCCTTCTTTTGTCTGCAATCATGAAATGAGCATTAAAAAAAAGTAAAAAAAAAAAGGAGGGGAAGACCCTAAACCACCAGATTCCTAATACAAAACACCATCACCACAGATTAGCTGGATAAAGGCTACAGTGATTCATGAGTTGTCTGTTCTGCTTCCAGAAGGGAAACAGAGGTGAAGCCCAGACATAAAAAACTCTGCAAGGCAATACCAAGACTTGTCCAGCACATTCCTGCCTTTCACTGATCTATGACTTGCGTACACCTAAACACCACCCCCATGGTAAAGATCTTATAAATCAAAATAAGAGACAGCGTTCCAATTGAAAAGTTGAAACCAGCTGTGTGGGATTCTCTAGCTGGAATAAACAAGTCAAGCTTTCTCATCTCTGAGGAAACAATGAATCACTACAGTAAGGATGTGCTCTCTGCTCTCGACCTATTTTAAAGCACTATTTGGGATAAGTTTTAGCCTTACAGATCTGCTAAGGTATATATTGCACCTTAGAAAAACCCTAATGGGAAAAACTTAGAAAAACTTAACTTAGAAAAAACCTAACAGGTTTTGGGGAGGAGCTCATGCCTCCTCCTGCACTTCAGCACCATGCTTCACATATCACAATATAACAGCAGATACACAAGACACTGCTAGGAGGCTGCTAAAAATGTAACTTCTCCACTGCAGAGATCCAGAATCACCTTTCAAGCTCTTCTCTCTCTCTTCTTTCTTGTTCCTCCCGTTCCCGCTGCTCACGGGCAAGGCGCCTCTTCTCAGACAGCAGCCTTGTTGCTTCCTCAGGGTCTGTTGTACCTGCAGATGTCTTTGTGGGAGCTGGGGGTGGAGAAAGAGCTGGCGGAGCATGAGGTAGGGATGGGCTGGCTGCTGAAACAGATGGGAAGGAAAACTAGTTTGTACAAACACTGTAGCCAAATGACACTGTCTTGAAAGGAACAGAAAATAGTTTTGAATACTCTATATTTTCAAGTTTACAAGGTGTTATTCACAGGAACAAGAAGCTTTTAGATGCCAAGGGTTCATTTTCCTTAAGGAGAGTTTGTTTTTACAGGAGATGTGAAAAGCAGATGCAGATGAAAGGTTAAGCCAACTTTTGTGTCAGAAGATTAAATGCTGCTTAATGACTTAATAATATCAAACATAACTGTCTGAAGTGATCTGCAATAAGGGTAGGACACAAACTATCAAACATTTTGCAGGTACTCCAACCTGAGAACCTGTGGGACCAGTACACAACATTTTAACCAGCTTTACCACTATTGGTGAACTATGGCTTGTATTAAAATTTTAATAGCATCTCCATATAAATTCTTTATACAAAAGCAGCTTTGGCCATCTGGTAGAGAAGGTGTCACAGGTTTTTCTGCAGTAAAACACTAATTCACATCTCTGTAAGTTTCCCTGACATTTTCTAGCTCAGGTTCAGAGTATCTCGGCTGCACTTCTTCTCTAGAGGCCAGGGACCGTTACCAACACACAAGCTAACTGAAATCAGCATTCCCAAAGTAATCTGGTAATGCAGACACACATGGGTATGGAAGACTTTGAACTGTTATTGGAATCAAATTTCAATCCTGGAAAGATAACTATAAAATAAGTCATCAGGAACAGCCTGGAGATTATTTTAAATCCACATTTCTAATCACCCTTTGGGATGTTACAGCATTTTTCGTAACTCACTAACAACTTCCAAGAAGGATTTATTTTCCCCGATTCCAACCCAAATTCCTATACCTTGTCATGTAAAAAACCACAAATTCAGCTTCCTTCTTTGTGCTGAATGTTCACATCTGCTGACATCTCTCTTCTACCAAGCAAAAACTATACATGTCTTTCTATAACTGCTTCAGGGCTTTAAACTTGAATTCCAATGATACATGTACACCAGTCATTTTTAAAGAGTGCAAGGGCCTGTTCTGTAGCCCTGAGGTGAGCTGGCACAGTTCAGCTTCAGCCAGAACACTATTCTCTCACATTACCAAAACAGGTATTCACCCCTTGATAACAGTCCAAGCCTAGGCTAATTCCCAAGATATATCTAGGAAAAAAAAAAAAAAGTGGGATGGTCAAATATAAAAAGGTAAGCGATTAGCTCCCTCTTAAGCTTGGCAGCCCTTTAGAGCTATGCTCTTAGTAGTCCCGAAGACAGAAGGTAAGGAAAAGTGAGTTAGCAATCAAACCTGGAATGGAAAGAAACATGAGAGCCTTTGGAATAGTTATAAATGACTGAGTTCCTGCACCTTGGCCCTTTTTAATTTACTAATGTGGACATAGGCAGAAGGCAACACATCTTTGTGCTGCTCAAGGCTCACTTATTACCTCAGGTGAGGAAGATGGCAGTGTAACAAGTAGCCTGTTTAAGGCACATCTGCCCTGCTGTCAGAAAAGATGACAACAGCTTGAACAGGCACACCCAAAATACCTTTAAAATGTCTTTGGTAATTAGCAAACTCATGTGACATTTGTCTGCAAAACTTTGAATAGCTTATCAGTTCATCAGTGATCACTACCCACTGACCTCTCAGATCCTGTGACTACACAGCTAGCAGGTAGATGAGCCACACAGGTTAAAGGCCCATGTAGTTAATTGAAGAAAGCAGCTACATTTGCTTGCAACACAGACCTAGGAGAAATAGCAATGCTTCTCTAGCCCCAGATGCTGCTCTTGTGCCCCTCCAGACACTTTTATTCAACCAGTGGCTACCGTCTGGCAGCTTGGGCCTCCATCTGTAGTACAAAGCCCATCTTCTAATCTCACATGGAAAATGCTTAGCCTGAGGTGTAAATCTTTGGTTGCAACCACCACTTCCTCTGATAAGAAGTTGAGCCTCTTTTCCTCCTGAGCTAAGCTGTCAAACAAGCATGCTGATGTTTCTCTGGTATGCACCCTGTGCTGGAGAACTACAACCTGTAAACATTTGTAAAGCTGTCACAGTAGTATTTCTGAAATCCTTTAAAAATGAAACTTTCTTCTTAAAAGGAAGCAAAAAAAAGGTTATCAGAAGAGCACCGAAAACCCATGCTAACATGACAATTATAGTTTATTTACATGCCCATGGCCAGCAGAATGTAACTACTTATTATTATAAAATCTGTAGCTTCTCGTGGGATTGCACTTTGTGGGTATTGAATTGGAACTTATTAGAACAAAAGAAATCAGAATCTTGTAGAAAAACAACCCACAGCTACACATCTTGAAGGTATATGTAGGATTATTCATACTTCAAATAGTTTTCTGAAGGACAGTCAAAGGGGAAGATATTAATTTTAAATTCAGAATCCTAAAGTAGCCTGTCCTGGGAATCCCAGTGATTACAAAGGCCATTCTAACCCACCTTTAGGACAGACACTTTATGCCATATTTATAATGGACTAAGATATCTGCTAGAACAACCCTACAGTTTTCATTTTAAAATTTACCTTTTCTCACACATTCCTTAATCTAAAGGATGTTCTCTCCTTACCTTGAACGAGCTCTGCCTGGACAGTGAGCTCTTCCTGACTTGCAGATTCTCCAGCACCTGCTGAAATTTCTTTGCTCTCCTCTGTCCTCTCCTCTGTGACATTTCCAGCCTCCTTTTCTGGCCTTTTCTTCTCTGGTTTGACCTCTTTTTTGACTGGCCGGATGTTGCCAGGAGAAGGAGGACGTGCCTGAGCAGAGGAAACTCTGGAGGAACCAGGTGGGGAAGTTACCTGCTTGGGTGTCCCAGGCAAAAAAGGCAAAGATTTTGATGCATGCCTGTGTAACCAAAGAGTGACAATCACTATCAGACATATTCTACTCATACCTACATATCACTTCAAAACTATAGTAGCTAAAAATAAAACAACTCCACAATTTTTCTGCTACCAAGCAGGACTGTTGGAGCAAATTATTAGCTTTCATGCAAAATCAACTCTCCAGATGTGTGAGCACTGGTCCCAGCCAAGAGGAACAAAACCAGGTTGTCTTCCTCATCCTTCCCCTTCCTCAAAGCAGTAGTAACACTGTTCTAAAAGCAGGATTGCCTTTTTTTTGTTGTTGTTGCAGAGAGAAAACACCTACATCACCAAATAAATTTGCAATGTTTCACATTTAATTAACAGAACAATCAGAGCTGCCTACAGCTCAGCCTCTACCTAAGCATGTATTTGGCTTACCAAACTGGAGAGGGAGCTGGTGATCTAGCTTTGGGGTTGGAAGGAAAATGACCTCCTTTAAAGCTGGCTGAGAAGCCGGATGACAAATGGTCTCTCTCCTTTTCTTTTTTGTCAGTCTATAGTTCATCAAACAAAAAGACAAAGTCAAGTCAGGGTTCACAAGTTAAAGAAAGCAAAGCAAGCTCAGTTAAGGATAAGGGGTTGAGGGGCTGAGGAAAAGCAGTGCTGAGTCATTAGTTTCTAGAGCCTGTTTAACAATTTCATTGATACAGCCTCTGTCATCTGACAGACACCATCTTTATTGGTAAATATGAACCCTTCTTAATAATGTTCTTCTGCTGTCCTAAAACTTAATCAGCTAATTTGCAGAGGCTTATTTTTACACAGGAAAAAAAAAAACCCTTTTAAGGTTTGATCTTTGCTAATTGCCACAGAGTACCTTCCACTGCTCCCCATAAACCCAGAATTTCATTTGAAGAAAGAGCAAAACACTCCCCCACCCCGCCCAGGCTCACACTTAGTCACAGTCCCCAATATAGCAGAAGCTTTTTGCTTTCACGCTTATATGTGAACACTACAGATTCCCTCAAAGACCTCAAATGTGATATAATAGATATCCTATTCTTCTTTTCTTGGATGACTTCACAACACATACTTTTTAACCATTTATTCTTATACATGATAGTGATTTCCTCTTTTTCCTTCTTTTTAGGATTTTGGGGTTTTTTTTAATATTTCTGTTACAGCTCTGGTTTGTGTTAATGGAACTATTGGTTTAAAGAAATATCTCAGAATTTAGATATTTATCTACTTCATTTAACTACTGATGAAAAAGTTCAGGGTTTTGGAATAATGAGCTTGGACTCGGATTTTGAAGAATGGGAATACGGGAGAGTACACAGAGCTGCCACTCAGTCAACGTGATGCAGAGGGGCTGCTACTCACCACCCTGGCTGGGGCTTAAGCACAACCACTGCAGCACATGTAACCACGCTGCCTTGGAACCTCACTAGCTGAGAGCTCTGCATTGCTCATTTGCTGCACTGAAAATCAGGTTAATAACTGGAAAAGAGTAAAAATAACTTCATAATCTCTTGGTTTACCTTCATAAATCCAAAAGGTTGGTTTTTTTTGCGGGGGACTGGCATAGTTAAAATTAATTTAAATAGCCAAAACCATAACTTAATATTAGCAATAAATAGTCTCAGTCCTGAAGTCATTATCTGAGCCAGCTCTTTGGCAGTGTAATTTAGCAAATATCTACAGATCAGTATGATAATCACCTGAGTTATCAAAGCATGCACAGCCAGAATAGATGAATTACAGTGAAAAAATAATTTTGTCTCAATAGTAGTAACCCTCTATATTGAATCTAACTTATTAGTCTCAAAAACAGAGCATCAGAAAATTTATCTTATTAAAGTAAAAAACTGAATTCCTACAAAAGTTTAAAGAATATAAGGTTCTCCACACCACACTTGCTCTGAAAATAGCTCTTAACTCAGTCATTTTGTATTAACATTTTTACGATGTAAAAATATAAAACATACCAAGCTTTTTTTCTTTTTAGTTAAAAACAAAACCAAACCCAGAAAAAAAAAATCCCAGCCAAAAAACCCAAGACCCAAACCATTTGCAATGAGAAACACCCAAGAGATGTTAAACCAATAGCCCTGGAGATTGCAATGCACTATGAGCATACTTTGAGATTTCTCTACAGATCCATCCTAACGCTGTGCCTTAACTTAAGCTTTAGTATACTACCATCTGCCTGAAAGATTATGCACTGGCTCTGATTCATGTGACTTTCATTAACACTGCTTCCAACAAAGATGTTATCAGCAACAATGCCTCTTGATGTTTTGCCCATCAGGCCAAATGAAAACGCAAGCACCTCTTACATAGTCGTTTGCAGAGATGACTTCACTCTTCTCACACTCTAAACAAAGTCAGGCTGTAGAGTACAAGATAAAATCTAACAAATCAGGTTCAGCAAATGGTATCTGAACTGGAGCTGACTGCAGCCTCTTGTCTTGGAGCACACTCGACATGAATTCCATGTGCCTGTATTGAACTGTTGTGACTTCCTCTGAAAGCTCAGATCAGTCACAGCATTGCTACCAAATAATTCAGGATGAACAGGCGACCTATGGGAAGCCTCACTTACAAACCATGCTTCTAAACCAACCTCTTTCTTCTCAGTGAGGAAAAGTTTAGTAGCCTGGTCTCCTAAGAAAGTAATGATGAAGAGGCAGTGCTCTGATTGCTTCTGTTTGTTTGTATTTGCCTTCCCCACTCTTTCCAAAGGCTCAGCTGAATTTGCTTATGGCCTCAGAGGATATGAAATTCTACCACCTTCATGAAAACAGGCTGCTGGGAAAACCAGATTCCCCACTGAGGGAAAAGCTACAACACCAGCTTGGGCTTTAGAAAGCAGCAAAGAACCCATTTGAGAAAAGGCACACACAAGCACTGTGACTGCCTCTGTACCTCATGACAAACTAAGGCATCCACTTTTCAAGCATGGGTGTTTGGAAAACATGGGTGTTTTTCCACATGGATTCTTGGGTGCTTTATCAAGCCACATCAACACATTAGGTAGTACGTTTCAGTTAAAATCTAGTGAATTATGAAACAAACTGAAGGGAGTAGGAAGGGGAGGACCAGACTTAGTCAAGTATCCTTGCAACTATTCCTGTCCTAACAAGCAATTCAATCAGGTGCTCATGGCATGAGGCAGCACCTTACATACAACTGGCACACTTACCCCTGCAAGGTGTGGTGTTCTCCTGCGTCCAACAGCATCAGTGGAGGCATAAAGCTTTGCTCGGTCTCCTGGATTCCTACAGTTCATGGCCTTGTAGGACAGAGGACTGATGGGGCTGCAAGATGCTGAACGGGGACAAATGGGGATAACTACGGTGTTGGTTGGTTGTGTTATTTATTAATTTTAATTACACAGCAGCATTGGAGAATTGACAGAGGAAAGCCATCAGGAACAGAAATGACAGAGAAAGACAGAAAAGAAAGAAGGTATTAATATATAGAGGAATGACTAATTCTCAAGTCAGAACCACCATTTGATAAATTAGCTTTCAACTGGCACTCATGCACTTTCTCATTTGCAAATTAATGATTCTTTCGAACAAATTAAGAAGTATACCACATAACTGGGTAGTAGAAAGTAACAGTGTCTTTCTATTAAGTTTTTATACAACTAGTGGTTCTGAAAAAACAGTGGACACACACTCGTCTGACTAGCTTAGTATATCCATTGATATGAGTTTCAGTTACATTCAGAATAGAAAATCAAACTAAAATCAGAATGCCTATTAATTGATTTTAGAAGCGAAGTAAAGTAAAAGGAGACATAGACACAAAGATCAGAACAGATTAACAATAGAAAATGGTTTTCACCTAGGAAATTAAAGAAGTTGCTGTCTACAATTTTTAGCAAGAGATGTATTTTTAAAAATCCCTCTTTTAGGAATATCTGAAGCCCTTCCATTTAAGGACTTATATCTTGACAGTACTAGACTAACAGCTGACTCAAACACATTCTCAACAACACATTATTTTACAAATTACAAAAAACAATCTATAAAAAACAAATCAACTTGGAAATTAATGTTTGAGCAATCAGGATGGCAACTTTCATTGGTTTGCACAAGGACAAAGACCGTTACCAAAAGATCTGCCAATGGCAGGTTTTCAGATACAGTTTTCTGATCACTGAAAAACATATCATGGGGAGCTTCTTGCAGCAAAAGATAACTACATCCTCAGTTTCCTTGGCAAAAAAGCCCCGACACTTCCTGCCTGTAGATCCTCCTCTGAGCACACTTGAAAGAACTCGGTTCCAAATATGGTTAATTCGTCCAGTCTTACAACAGTACAGCTCCATTTACAGGAAGAGCTCATAGACTTAACAGTATTAATGCTGCAAGTTCTACTGCACCGAGGGATTAACATTATGAATAAAGACAGGCTCGTGTGTTACAGCAATGGCACTCGTGCTTGCCTTATTATTTATAGAGATATCTTAATGACATATTGTAAGATGACTGACTTAAGTAAATATAAAGAACCAAGAAAACAGGGGGTTTTGTTTGTGGTGTATTTTGTTGATTTTGTTGTGTGGGATTTTTTTTTTTTTAGTGGATTGCTTGGTTTTATTTTTATGGTTGAGTGCAGAGTGCATCTAAACCAGATAGGAGGCAGTGGCATAATATACATTTTAAACAGTTTCCTATTTATGCAGTTCCTACCCTCTGTGAATCAATTCTCTAGCTGCACACTGATTATCTTAACACCAAAGATGACATCAGAAGTATTATAAGACAAGCAGTTCATTTTCATTTACGATGTTGCCAAACAATTCTTTAGGCAGCACTCCCAGTGAATCCTGTACCAACAGGCTTACAAATACTCAAAAGAGCTTTTGAAGAGTTTGTTTTTTTTTTAAAATAGTTTTGGAGGGTTATTTAAAAAATGTTCCAGATGTACTCTTATGCTGGAGCTCCCTGAAAGCTCACTTCAAATTTAAGGACAAAAATCCATATTTAATTTGATTTTGATTTTTTTTTTTTCATTGTAATTTATCTTTTCAGCCAAAGGGCAGGGTAATTTTCTAGGGAATAATGACAGGCTGGGTTGTGCAGAGTGCTAAGAGGACAGCTGTGAGCCATAACCACCACCTGATCATTAATCTCAAGAAAGCCTTCCTGCATGAAGGGGCTGCAGTTATTGCTCCTAGAGAATAATACCTGGTAAACAATGAGCAGATGGATTATTCTTCTGGGTGGTACAGTTCCAGTTAGCATATGGAAGGCATTTCAGGGAATTAGCTCAGACTGATGACAGACAAATCAAGCCACTCCTGTTATTTGCAATCTTTCTCAATATTTTGCTCAGTTTGGAGTGTACTGCATAGTATAAACAACAGCAGTCACAAAAAAGAAACAACCCAACCTTCACTCTCAATCCAGTAAAGTCACCACTTCACTCATAAAATTAAGCCACTGCTTTCTCAAGTATACCCTAAAGAAGAGCTCAATTTCCAATATCCTGCTTGGTAGATTACATTAAGTATTAATTTTACAAGCTTTTGTTTGTAAAGAGTGGAAAGGACTTCTGTACTTATTAATTCTACTGTTTGCAAATATCATCCCCATTTTCCCTCCTACAGCACTACCCCCCTGGAAATGTACTACAGCCTAATTAGTTGTAAGAGTTCTTAAGTGAAAGCTTCTTTAAAAGTAATCTTAGCAGATCTGTATTCCTTCTTACCTTCTACGTCCTTTAATTAGAATAAAAATCCTATCCATATTAGATGGGAAAGACCTGGCTAGACTTAAACATTCAACATGTGCAGCATATACTGTTGTAATGGGGTAGTCCCCAGTGTATGATCATAACACCTCCTATGATAAAAGGAGATGCAACTGTCACCTGCCTAAAATAAGCACATATGTCCTGGTTATCTGGAATACAGTTTTTCCTCGGCTTTAAATTACCACCTAGCAATGTTTTTACATTTCTGCATGTTAATCTTCTCCTCAGTAAGTATTCAGAAAGCTGTTCTTTCTGATGTTCACAGATAACTTTACAATTATTCTAACCTCATCATACCTGCACATTTAACCTCACATGTATTAAATCCAATGCAACCAGAGTTTATCTTTCTACAAGTCTAACTTGTTCCATGTGGAAAATGCCCTGGTAGAGAGTGAAACTATTACTTGCAGCAAGCAGCTCACAGCTGTAGCAACAGGCCTGCTGAATTAGCTCTTTACAATATGGTGTGCATTTCTTTAAACAGCCACAGACAGAATGACATTGTTGCCCTGTGCGTTGTATCCATTTATTGCACTGAAGAAGAGGCAAAAGAAATGAAGAGAGAGGTACTAGGAAAAAGAGGCATAGCAAACAACTGTCCAAAGAAGCCTTTGTGCTGTCACGCGACATCATCGTGGGCATTAGAGCTCATCCTGGGATGCTACCATACGCTCATAATTAGCTCAATCACTTTACAACATCCCCCAGGGAATGGGAAAAAGTAAGCGGCCGAGACACGAAGCCTTGGCCTTCGTTCCTACAGGTTTACCTGCATCTCCAGACAACGCAGCTGTGCTTTTACTCCGGGCCAGGAATGAGTGAGTGGGCGTCAGGAGCCTGCTAACGATGCTGCTCTCCCATGGGCTGAGCTGTAGGCGGCGAGCTGAACATGCACCATACAAGCAAAATGTTAGATCGGAAACTTCACAGATGACTACATGATGTAGAAATATTATCTCCTCATTACTGCATACCATGAAAATCTGAAAACTACCATTCAGACATCAAAAGCACACAATCATTTAGTGTTCTGCATTTTGTCCTTACTCCATTTTAGTAGAATTCCTACAGGAACACACATATCAGAACATGTAATTTGTGTTGCTGTCTATGGCATTAGGATTGTTGTCAATTTAATACTGATATTTTGATCTGATATAATGATCTTTCCTCATTAAAGATGATACAATAATTCCTGTACTAGGAAATCAGTTGCCCCTCTTAAAGAGAGACACTGACAGAGATGTTTGTGTCCCAGACTCTTTCTACATGTTAGGTACATAGTCTTCTAGTTACAAAAAAGACCTATTACTAAAACACCTTCCAAAGTCTGCTGGCCTACACAAAAAAAAAAAAAAAAGAAAAAAAAAAAGTTGCTTATTACTATATAGAGAATAGTGTCTAAGAAAGAGGCTTTATCAAAGCATTGCAGAACGATACAATGCACCTCAAATGCGGATACCGATACCAAGCTCAGCAGTTACAATTGTCTCAGTACTTTGTGAAGCCACAATACAGTAAATACATTTGATCATTAATTCTCTGTCAAAAAAATCTGCTAATGATAATTTTCAATTGAGAAGAGCCAACAAACTACATGAAGTCTGTTTTGAAAGCACACCACACATCAACCTATCTGCAACCTATCTATCACTCCCTTTCCGTGCTTTTCTTAATATTGTCTAATGCAAATTTAGCTTGTCAATACATTCCTTTTGCCTTGTAAATTTTTTTTACTTAAAAGTATGTATATATAAACATCAATCATAGTGAAGTAGTAACCAAAAGAGCTCTAAAAGTTATTTTTTTAGATTGAACTAGATGTATCTTTTGACACCAAAAAAAAATTGTATTATGGTGAGCATCACAAAAAAACCCATTCAACTACTTTCCATAGTAGTTCATAATAAGTTTACACCATAGCAATAATATGTATGCAGCTGGTGAAATCAAGTCTTCTTACATCTCAGCATTTATTGGCCTTAGTTTGGTGTTTGTGGCAACAAAACTGCAGCTTTAATTTATGAGGCTCAGTCTCTAAAACATTCATTGAATGTTGACTGGTGGTAATAAACTTAATAGAGATTAATTTGCATTTTTAAAGGTGGAGATCCATCACTTTTAATAGCTGTAAACTCTGAATCTGTCTTTAATATACCTCATACTGAGCCTCATGAAAAGAGGGGCCAATCTCAGTCTCATCCTATGAAAATATAATTGCCTAATCTACCCTTAGTGCTATTTTTCACTTCTCAAATTGCCTCCCTAAATTCTGCTAACTCAATAAGGGGCATTACTATAGAAATATAGGAGTCTCAAAAACAGCAGGTTCTCTGGAAAAACGTTCTTACACAATGTACTACTGCCAGAGCTCTTTATGATTAATGGATCCATTCTGCATTGATACAGATTACACAGAGAAACAAAATACCCTATGGAGACCTCCATTACAGCACATGCACTATCATTAAGGTTGTAATTTAACAATGAAGGTTAAAAAAAAACCAAAAAAACAAACAAAAAAAAGCACAAAATTCCTATTAAACTGAATGCAATAATAGTAAAATCCTTTATTCCCCAGCTACCATGCTCAGAATGACCACTGTGTAAAGCTACTATTGCAAGACAGATTATTTTTTGTGGTCTCAGGCTTTACTGGGTGAAACGTGACTATGGATGAAGCTGGAGAAACTCTTCTACTGTGGTTTAAGACAAGGATCATACAACTTCAGAAAGAAATCCCAGACATTTTAGGCCAATAAATCAGTATTGTGTAAGCTAACAGTTTTCTTGGAGTTCATCTGTATAGCTGCAAACAGCTGATAAGTAAATATCACAATGTAATATGGCCCAGCGGCCAGTCACAGACCTTCCACATGAGGTGCCAGAGATTGTCTCCAGGACACGGCTGAGACTGGCAACTCATATTATTAAACTGCCATATTTCACCTATCCCATGTCACTTAGCCTAAATGTGAGTATGGTTTAATTCTCTTTTCTCTTTGCCTCTAACTCAGGGGAGTTTATATTCACATCACTTACTGGAAGCAGCCGTGCACCTACAGCATCCCACTAACAGCACTAAGGCAGTGTTTGGGAGTGTGCTAGTTAATATGCACAAACAGTAAGCTAAGAGAGATTAACAAAAACTTTTCTTCATATAAGCAACAGGCCTGATTCAAAGGTTAAAATAGTTTCAGCCAGAAGCTGGGCATGAAGTCTCTCTAAATGTCTAAAAAGGGTTTAGATCAGAGTTAATTTAAATATGCCTTGACTTTGTGGATCAAGGTGATCACATGCTGAGTTTTCCAAGCAGGCAGCTCCCTGAATACTATACTTGAAAAGGAAATAAACAGTCTTTTAGACATTAGCTAATGAAAACTTCTATCTTTTCCTGGACCCCCCAAAAAAATAAATACTGTCCTTCAAATGGTAAAAAAGGTGTCACTTAACAGAAGACATGTTCTTGATGACAGCTATAAGCCACTTAGTGTAAGCTTATCATCCTCATCTCCAGCTCGCTGGTTTGCAGGTAGGAGTATACATTACAAAGTGTGATTCACCTCTGGAAGGTGAAACGGGGAGCAGACAGAGCCTTCCTTCAAGCATCTGCCTTAAGATGTTGAGGCCACTGTAGAGAGCAGTAGCACTTCTCCAGATACTCACTTAACTAGATTTTGGTATAGGACTTTGCACAAGACAGTGTTTGGATTTGCTTTCTGTCTTTGAGTCTGTGAAAGGCATAAGAGAGTTGTAGAGTTCTTTGCTGTTAAATGAAAATGCCAGGCAAAGAATACTTCAACATTTAAAGTTTTTCACATATGACCATCACATTCATATTCCTACTCTTTTTCCGCGACTATTTACTGGAGAGAGTCCAACACAGGGCCACCAAGATGATTAAGAGAGTGGAGCATCTCCCTTATGAGGAGAGGCTGAGAGAGCTGGGGCTCTTTAGCCTGAAGGAGACTGAGAGGGGACCTCAACAATGTCTATAAATATGTTAAGGCAGAATGTAAGGAGGATGGAGCCAGACTCTTCTGAATGCCATCCAGTGTTAGGACAAGAGGCAACGGGAGTAAGTTGGAGCACAAGAGGTTTAGGGTCAACACAAGAAAACTTTTTCTCAGTGAGGGTGACAGAGCTCTGGAACAGGCTCCCCAGGGAGGTTGTGGAGTCTCCATCTCTGGAGACATTCAAGACCCGCCTGGATGCATTCCTGGGTGACTTAGTCTAGATGATCCTACTCTTGCTAGGGGAGGTTGGACTAGATGATCTTCTAGGTCCCTTCCAATCCCTAACATTCTGTGATTCTGTGAATGTAACACAATGAGTTAAAGTCCATAAGTGACTATCCTTCATATTTAATGCCTATTGCCATTTGCCACCCCATCTCTGCCAAGACCCTTTCTAAAAAAGAAGCATCCCCTGGCAAAGAACAGCAACTACCTGGAAAACAAACAAACAACAGCAAAACAAACAAAATTTGAAAAGCTAATAAAATTAAAGCTTACTGGATTTCAACATGTAGAGAAAAAAGTTATTGGAGCATTAGAATAAATTATTTCCTAATGTAATGCTGTGTTTTTTCCAAAGTTACCAGAATTTACTAGTTTAGCCCACTAGGACTAAGATGGCTCATCACATCAACCCAATATACACATACAAGCATGCTCATAAGACATGTCACGAAGATAAGACACACAAATAATGATGTCAATGATGCAGTTTTGCAATACAACCAAAATTCCATTTTAAAAATTGTTTTTGAAAACATGCATGTATCTGGATTGAAATGGGACAGAACTTCTCATTTGCAGCAGATGACAAAGAATTCTTTACCAAGTCTTTTTCTGTAAAGCTCTTCCCACAAGTTATACAAGCAACATTCTTTCATAAATCTCCTTTAAGCTCAATGCTTCAATCTCATAAATCCTCAGAACAGAGGCAGCAATTCAGTTGTTAATTTTTAAAAGCTTGATGGTTTATCATTTGTGCAGAGTTGTAAACATCAAAAACATACAGTGAAATAAAGTGATCTTTGAAAAGTAACTGGACACACAAAGTCAATAAAGAGACCACATGACAAACACCCATACCTTTTCAATAAAAATAATGAGAAATAGTAATAAAATAACTGCTTGAAAGCTTCATGCAATGTGTTCTTAGATATTCAAGGACTACTACCAAAGGGAGAAAGGCAAACAAAATCATGAGAAAACAGCAAATAAAAGTTCACACGATTGCATGCACTGTGGAGCGATGTATCCTTCCAATAGTCGTACCTCATTTACTAAAAACCTGACAGAAGCACTGCTTTTAGCATTTGCTAAAGTATGATTGTTTAGGTAAGTTCTCTTGTTTTTAAAAACAAGAAATACATATTTCTTCTCACAGGAAAAAATGTTCAACCATTTACTTTTCACATTTGAAGTCTTTTCACTCCCATTTAGATGAAGTACAGAAAATGACTTCAGAAGCTTGTTTTATGTGCAAAGTAATACATCAATATAGAACATTCTTTCTTGCCTTTTGTTTTTATTATTAATATTATTATTTTAATTCTTTTTCCTTGAAACTGTACCTCTGTCTGGAGAATTTAGTAATGTTGCAGATGAGGAGGAGAGCCGCTTGTTAATGACTGGATCAACATGTTTCGAAAGGTTCATTGTTGAAACAGACCGCCTGTCTGGATCTAAAACAAATGGAGATAATGCTAATTGACAGCCCACATGCAGTAGTGCAAGTTTCTAGCTCAGTAGTGGGAGGAGGAAAACAGGACTAGGTCAACTCCTGCTCTACCACAAGAACTTTCAAACAAGAATGGACTTCTCAGCATACGTTGAGCAGGTGACTCAAAGACTGGGCACAAAATCAAGTTTCAAATGTCTAAAATACTCTATTTATTGATTATAATTCAATCAGGTTGCACTCCAAGGACTTAATGGAGGATCTAAAGTGGATACTAGGAAAGAAAATTATATTTTCTCCTTCCACTCACACAAAACCTTGCTCATGACTTAAAATTTAAAGCTTTTAGGGAAGGCCCAACATGCTTGAAAATGGGAGAGTTATTTGTAATGAAAACCCTTAGCACCCAAATAAAAGGTGACATTTGCCAGGGTGCTTTTGCTAGGCAGAAGGTCAATATTGTGACAACGCAATACTGAAAGATTAAAGAAAGACTAGTGCACAAGGGAAGCAAAGTAATCACAAAAGGAATTAAAAGATTTATTTTAAATCCTGTAGTTGTGTGTAAGTGCTAAACTTCTAACCACAGAGTCATTTTCTACCTGCTGTGAATGAAGTTGCAGTTAATCAATCCAACACAGCACACAGTTTAGCAGGTAAAATTAGTCTCTGTGGAAGGCTGGAGAATACGTGTAATGCATGTGCTTGGTATGTAAACTAAAGGTTTGTATTTTGCTTTTAGGTACTGCACATTTTAGAGCATCATTTGCCTGATGAACTGCTGCAGAGTCAGCATCTGCACCCTACCAAGGGGGTGATGGTTGTTACAAGAATACAGATCACACACACACACTTTGTGCACGTATGTGAGCCTCGGGAAGGTTGCTAGCAATGGAAGGAGTGAGCTGAAGAGGCCAGCTATATGCTTTCCATTCCCTCAAAAAAGAGTTACATCCATCAAAGTGTTGATGCATGCATGCTGAAACTCTGTTAGAAATCTGACATTCAGAAGATGCTTGGAGAGTCAGTTCTGCTTTTGCTGACATTTAGCATGTACTGAACCTCAGCACTGCTCAGCAAAGCATTCAACCATGCTGAAATGCAGCGAGGCTTGAATATATGCCTAAACATTCTGCTGATTCATATTCTGTGTGTACAAAAGTATGTCCACATCCTGGTCTGGAAGCAGATACAAACCCAGGACACTGACAATATTAAGGAGGATGTTGCAGAATTATTATTTGCAATTGTTTATTTATTAAAAAGTACATCAACACTGTATGTACCTGTTCTGACTTTGTGGATTAAGGTATACTCATGTTCAGAAAGACTTTCATGGAAATACAGGACATGAAATATATCTTTACTCTCCCCAGATCTATAGGATTCACTGTAACTGAAGAAACATTCTTCCTTACCACATGTGATTATTTGCCCACTTAGTCTAATGTTAGAATGACTCAGTGAGGGTACAAAAACAGCAAGCTGGGTACTTGAAGGGAAATAAAACTCAGGGGTTTTAGAGGGTGAAATTGAAATATTACAGCTAAGAACAAGAGTTCTGTAGGCTGGCAAAGTTATCCTGTATTGATCTGTGGGTTATACTGAAGAGTGCTCTGTGCAAGTCAGTACTGGAGACCAGATACTTGGGTTTCATGTGTCCCAGATCTTTATCAGAACAGTATTTGTGGAAATGGAATGTGTGCTCTGATCTCCTATATCTAATCTATAGCTGAGTAAATGTACAGTATGAGTACAGCCAAAAAGTTTCTACATTTGGCAAAATGGGTGTACTGCATAAACTAGTTTTCTGAAGATGATAAATTACAATACAAAAATATCACCTCTTCTGTTTGGCATGCCAAGATTTCTTGTGTGTCTATGAACATTATTTAAATGAGTGAAATTCAACATGAGGGTTTGTATGTAAGCTTTGGCAATATGAAATGTAAGATTGGCCAAATGCTGCCTGTTGCACAGAAGACTGATGGTTTCCTTATGCTAAAAATAATTAAAACATCCATGAGCAACACATCAGCTGATACAGGTAGTTATATGTCCGTGTCCTTGTGCAAAGTAATTGTAAATCCTGTGCATGTGTAGTTGCAAAAAGGGTTTTTTAGAAACAACCAAAATATTCAAATTGGATCTCCTTGAATTTCAGTAGACAGAATATTATGTCTTATTTTAGTGAATTGTGCCAAATCTTTAGAGTCAGCCAGTAGTAACTCTCCACGGTAAAAAAAAAAAAAAAAGGAAAAAAATCTGGTACTAACAAAAGTTCTAATCTATCAGCATGATGTTAAGCATGCATTGCAACTACATGAGGGTGGTTTAGTTAATTTGTGATCTCATCTCTTGAGAACTAGCTATGAGTAAAGGAATCAACAAATCACAGCAGTTATGTACCAGGTTTTCTAGCACCACCCAGAGATCTGAAGTGGTGCTCCAGGCCTGCTAAATCGAGAAAGGTGGATGATGATTCAAAAAAATAACCTAGGGACAGAATGCAAGACAATGACTTTTCACAGTAAAGAAAATAAAAATCAAATAAGTTATACAGAGTTAAGAAAAAAGTAACTTTTTATGAAAAAATAACTGTTTATTGAACTTATCTATGACAGAGATTTCAGAGCATTATTTTATCAACTTTCATTTTCCTCCCTGATGAAAGATTGGACACCCTGAAATGTACACAGAGTAGTAAGAAAAGAATTCCAAGTACCACTTGCTGGTGAAAGAAATAAAGGATAACTTATCTTTTTTGGGCTTAAGCCCCATTTTATTTGGCATATAGACATTAATGATTGACAGATTAAGTTAGAGAAGGAAAGGAAAAAACTTATAGCTAAAATTTACTTACTTTGCCCATATTCAAGTTTTTATATGGGAAAAAAGGGACTTCTATCTCCCAAAATATCTGCACAAATTATAGTTTATTACAAAGAACAATTTTTCTTCCTTGTGTCTGTTTTAACCTCAGTATTTGGTAACTTCCCCTACACCTATTTTTTGAGCCGTGACATTTAGCATTTGCACACGATAGCTGCTATCAGAAGCTTGACACAGCACAAGCACACGGCACATACACGCATGACAGCAAAGCAGCAGAAGCGAGAAGCTGGAGCAAGGTAAGAGTTACAAAAATAGGCAACTCCTGAAACAAGTTTTAACTTTTGTTTAGATTTCTCTTTGTTATCTTTTTTTGCTACATGAAAACGTCAGAAACATGCCACTGCTAGCAATAGTAAGTTCAAGAGCAAAGAATTTAAACCAGCATACACTGAATCATCCTTCTTTGTAACAGAAGCAAAGTAAATTCCAGTTATCTGGCAGGGCAGGGAAAGTGCCTGGCAAACCAAGCCTCCCTCTTTACCTGTGTTATTAATGCGGTTATGTAGTGCTCCTCCCCAGGACCACCTGTTTTGCTTTTGTTTTGGCTTCTGGCTTCTTTCAATTGTGCGGCGTACAACAGCTTCATGTCGTTCCTTAAGTACAACAGGATAATACATTTGGATACTATTGGGTTTTTAACTTAATCTTCTCATCAAAACCTGCTACCCTCCACGCAGACAAAATCTAGCAGACATCTTGGGAGTCATGTTCAAGCTTATGTGCCTCTTATTAAGAGACACACTAGAACAGGATTAAGAAGCAATTAAGCCATAAATACGTCAAAATATTAACTGTAATTTTGAAAAGGTAAGATCTGTTTGAGACCTGTGGAACTGCACAGAAAAAATGGTTGCATTGTTATGGCAGTCGTTACACAAACACACCCTAAGAGTACTTCCCACCTTGTATCTCCCACCGACTAAATACTGTAACAGTGGGAGAGAGGAAATAACTAAAAACCAACACAAGGGTGAGCTGACTTACATAGGATCACACTGCACACAGTTCTTAGCTTAACTGAAACAAATCAGCCAAGAGTGTATTTCACCACATGCTCTCTTTCTTAAAGGCTTTGTTAGGGCAACTGTTATTTAGCTACCCTTATACTGAATGGCTAAGAATTAACACAAAACTGAACCAGCTTGTATTTTTTTGCATGAGCTTCTGCAGTACCATACACTGTAATCCAGACATACTCATTTTAGCTGCACTTGATTCCTAAAAGGCACTTTAAGAACCAGTATCTGTGCAAATAAGGCTTAAAATGCTCTCTCACACTCTCTCATACTAACCACATCTTACGTTGCATTCTTTCCATCAACTCTTGAAGTTGATAGTACCATATGTTATTGTAAAAGCAAGCTGAAAAGTGTTTTTATGACATCTATTCTTACCTTATCTTCTTCTATTCTCTGCCTTCGCTTTTCCTCTACGGCAGCTCGCCTTCTTTCTTCCTTTAATCTCTGCTCTTCTAGCTTCTTTCTGCGTTCCTCTAGGTGTTTTTCATAATGCTGTCGAGCTCTCTCTTCTCTTTCTAACCAGACAGATTCTCTTGCAGCTGTCAGAGAAAGCAGAAATAAAAGTATTAACATACTACATGTGATGAAATCTTAAATAGAATTTGAATAACCAAGCTGAATGGAAACACTTTTGAACCCATTTTCTTAAGAAGACATAATATCTTAATCCTTCCATGTGTATTAAAACATTGTGTACCCTAGTTATACATTCACTTAATTTCTTACTATTACTGTGGATTACCACCAGAAATAAACTCTTTGAGCATGTAGTTTCCATTTTCACAAGAAAACAATTTTCGTCAGTTTAAAATACCTAAATATTTCAGGCAGATATGTGTGTGCGCTTCTGTTGTACAAACCAGGCCGATTCACTGAAAACCTTTACTGTAAAAAGAAACACAAAACCAACACCACTTTATATATTTGTGGATCAGTACAGATGAGTTATGATAGAAGTGGCTGGAATGACAATTCTAGTACATGGTCTGTCAGCTGTACCGACAGCTGACCAGAAGGAAACAAGCTCCCATCAAAGGCAGCTAAAGGTGAACTTTCTCCTGTCATATAACTCTCTGTTGCACAGCTCTGAACAGTATGTTTCAGAAGCACTAACAGATACATCAAGAAGTACTACAAGAGACAATTTTTGCTCCTCCACCAGGGTCTGAATTTTCATTAAGGACATATGACTATGGCATAGGAAAGTTAAAGATGGAAAATCCAAAGAAATAGTCACATCCTGATCCTTGTTCTATCTCCTTAATTAGTACAGTCTGTAAATTTGAAGACAGTAATATCATACATAAAATTAGAGCATAAAACCAAGATTTAGAAACTGAACCTTGGACATGCTGTTAATTCTTCTTGTTTGCAAACAACAATTGGATTAGATGACAAAGCAACGTAATTAAGCCTATATTTCTGGTACCTCTTAAATGAATAACAGAGCAGAAGAAAACAAGGTTAATCAAGAAGGAAACATCCCAATATGAGAAGTCACATTGAGACTTGAAACCAATCAATTTTACACTAGAATTAACTAATTTAATGTGGGAGATGTTAACCCCAACCATGCATGGTTCTTTTGTGGAAATAACGTTGTAGCTTTTTTCTCCAGTCACGCACACTGACGTGACTGAGAGCCATTCTTTACAGGGGTTTTAGGCTGTGAGGGAAGGGGAAAGCACACATTATGTCTCAAAGCCTCTGTTTTCTCTTTATCCTTCTGAAGTAAGGGATCACACACACACACACACACACACACACACACACACACACACAGCTTCTCTTTTGCTGTCCCTTCACTTCAGTCCTTTTTCTTCTGGTTTACTGTTTATGCAAAGGCAGGTAAGTCTAGTCCTGCACTTTCTCAGTCTAACTTTTGCATCCACCTTGGATGGCCAACTTACCTGAGTAAAGATCCTACAGTTTTTGTCAATCTTTTCAGCCTTTATCTTTCCTGACTTTACAGTAGTGACCTCAGCAATAGCTTCCTCCTCTGACCGCTGTTTCACCTTTCCTCGCTGCCAGCTCTGCATTGTCAGAGACTGTGATGGCATCCTTGCTGCATTAGCAGAAAAATGAATCAGTGATGCTTTAACCATACCTAAAAATGGGGGCATTCCACAGAAGTGGCTGACTGAATGAATTACAAGGTGAACTTCAGAGCTGTAATTAAAGCTGAAGTTAACATTAGATTCTCTAAGCCAACTTTTCTCCACTAACCATGCTCCAAGGGACATTCAGCACAAATTTTTAAACTAATCTTTCCAAAAAATCATTTTCATGTCTCAGAAACCCTTCTGACACTCAAGGCCTCTGAGGACACACTAAAATGATTCATACACTAGGGTCACTGATTCCCTGTTTCTGTGAGGCTTCTGACTAGATAAAGTCCTGTCCCTGACTTCCAGAGAACAGAATAAGCCCGAAGGAATTCACTGACAGAAAAAAAAAAAGTAATTTGAATTAATGTGATATTTTTGCAATTGTCACTTTCAAATGGGAAAGGATTACCTTTCATAAAATGTTCATTACAATATTTTATGCTTATACAACATAAGTATTAAGAATGTAATGGATTTAGCCAACCTGAAGATCAGATATCTTCTAAAAACTAAGACTAATAATACATTTCCTTAAATTAAGAGCTACGTCAGATGGCAGGACTATCATCTTTTGTTCCCAAAGCAGAAATTAAATGAGCCATGTGTCCTTGTCAGGATCACAGTTGTGATGAAAGATCACTCTACAAGCAGGATTAGCATGGATAAAACATGCACAGAGTTAAAATGGTTCTCTCAAGAATCAGGGACCGAGATATTCTGAAGTAAACCCAAGAAATTCCCAACTCTTCCTCTTCACTAGGCCAATACCTAAGGCTGTCAGAACAAAACCCATTTTCAAATTGCTGTACCTTTCCCTGTTGAAAAGCACAGATTTTTCTTTCCGGTTATGGAAAACCAGGTCTATGCTAATAAATAGAATGCATTCAAACAGCAGGGAACAACTTTCACTTGTACTTCTAAATTTCTACCCTTTAAAATGGTGACAGTACCCAATGGACACGTGAGGAAAAGCCCATGGGCCTTCCCTGCCCATCCCCAAAACTTGTCTGGGAATCAGCAAGGAGACAGCTAGTTGGCTGAAGCCAAAAGCCTGCCAGGATCCATCGTAACAGTTTAATTGCAAGAACAATTGAGTTTCATCAGTGTTTAATTTGCCAGTACAGGGTGAAGTCTTGCTGCTGAAAAAAACAGTAGCTTTTATTAAACTTTTCCAGTTTGACCAGGCCATCTACCATGTCTGCCTTCACAAACAACCCAGTTCTGACACGTGTCTCTCACACAGCCTCCAATGCCAAACATAGCCAGTCAGCCTGACACATGCAAAGGAGCCATGGTGCCAAGCTGGAGTCAGAAGTGTGACAGCTCCCTTCACTCTGTCCTCTGAGGAAAGCACCATTTGACAGCTATCACCCTCACCTACCAATGGCACTCTTGGGATTCCCAAACTGCATGACCCAAGAGGTTTCTTCTCACACAAAGTTCTGGTATTCATACTGTAAAGAACAAGATGTTAACTTCATGCATAGGCACTGTGTATCTGAGTGGTGGCAGAAGCAGCACAAAAAGAGAACAAGATTACTAAAGACCAAGTGACACACTGGAAGCATTATTTATAGAATCAAGTAATGATTACTCTAATAATCCTTTAAAGGTCTGAATGCATCTATTAATAAGCAATATACACGTTACCAAATGGTCAGGGGAATAAAAAACCTCAAGTATGTCTGCTAAGCACTTCCTTTATTTCTGCCCATGTAAAAAGGCAAGTCTGAGAATAAAAATAAAAAATAGGAAATGAATACAACTTTTTAGTCATGGAAAACATGAGCTGCACAGAAAAAAAAGCCAAAGAATTAATATTTCAGAAGCGCTGGGATGGCATTTCAAACCAATACATTTCCTACAAAGAAGGAACCAAAAAAATCCTTCCTTCTTGATGGGGTGATTAGCAAAAATAGCAAAATAGAGTGTGTCCCTGTGTGCCTTTTACATTTTCTTAAGGAAGTTCCAAAACTACGTATTAATATAATAAGGTGAAAAGGGGTATTTTTGTAGAAGCCTTTTTGGTTTTGGTTTGGCTTTTTTTTCTTCAAGTAAGAGCATAACACAATCCTCAAGAAACAGCAGATACCAATAGTCCCAACACACATATGGCATCTATATCCAGACAACAAAAATGACAGCATTCATCTTTTCTACTCTCTACAGTCTCATTAAAAGAAGAAGAGGTAGACACCCAAGTGTGGTAAGTACAATAAGACTGTTAAAATACCATTGCTAAGTGCAAGCAAAATCTCAAGAGTGCAGAGCACATACTGATCTGCTATACCACAGTGAAAAGCACAACTACCACAGCACAGTGAAACTTAAACAGAAGGGGGGGAAAAAAATGCAAGCATTAAATCAACCCTCCTGTAACATCAGACTATTGCCCAATAAATAAACAAAATTGTTATTAAATTGGTACTTGACATGATGTCAAGAGAACAGTTGAACCACTTAATTTTAATGAGAATAGGAATAAGGTGACCTCCTGAATTTTAAGTTGCTGGAAGTATAAAACAAAATTCTTAACAGGTTACTACTAGCTCAACACATTACAGAACTGAACACTGTCTTTTTTTGGAGGGAAGCAGAGAATAATTTCCCTTGAGATATGACTGAAATTGTCATCTTCTGCTTAAAAAGAAGCCTTTGCTAAACTTGACAGATCCCTTGAATCAAAAGGGGAGGAATTAAGTTTAAATCCAACCTAGTTCTATAAAAAAAAAAAATCATTCCTTCAGTTGCGTTACCGTTGTATGGCTGATGTCCCAGTATTAACAAAATCCAACTCTAATTTTCAGTGAGATACATTTATGTAACAACATTATACAACTTGATGTTTAAGATAAACAGCTTAGGCATTTCCTTGCTATGGTTCACACGAGTGACTGCTTATCTAGCTCCTGCTATTAAAAAAAAATTAAAAAGAAGCTTGCACGCTATTGTAAAAAAATCATTACTTTGCTGTGCTGGAACACAAATCTCAAGAGACAGCTCCTAAATAATAATATTAGCAGACAAATATACAGATTGAAGTACAACGCAACTTTCTGTTTTCTTATGGGTTCAAAATAATTCTGCATGCAAGAGCACACAGTAAATGCACTTCTACAACAAGGGAACTGAGGTCTCCCATTTAGGAATGAAGAATTCAATGTCAACTAAAAAACACCACTAGTTTGATGCTGCTTTTAAAGTATGTCACACAAAATTATACATTTCTCAACAGAACTCAAGTCCTTCCAGTAATAGATACTAATTTATCAATATCTACAAAAATCAAGAGTTCAGGAAAACTTAAGGAAAGTATCTCTTTGCAACTGAGTAAAGCAACGATTGAACCTGGAAAAACAGAATAAATTCAAGACACAGAAGCGTATTCTATGACAAATTATTTTGAGTCAGTAATGGTCACTTAATCTTGAGCCTGAAGAAACTCAGCCTATGCATACCATCAACCTCACCCTAAAATGCAGCTTTTTTGGGACTGGCAAACATTTTGTCATATTACCCCATTGAACAAACCAAACCAAAACTTTCCTTTTCCCTTCCAAAACAACCCTAGTGATTAATGTGTGGCTAGTACAATGTTATAAGGTGTTATAAAGAAGGACATTAATGCTATAAAGACCTAGATAGCAATAAATCTTGGCTTTCCATGTATACCACAGTATACTGCCCATTACCAGCTGCTTGCTAAGTAACCTTCACCTTCACTATTCACTTTAATAGTGTTAAACACGCCCATGCACGTGACATTTTCTAAAATAGAGCACATCCATTTGTCACCTACTACTGGTTTTACCTGAAAAAAAAAAAATATAGAAAAATTCTAATCATACATTGGCAACATGTGCTGCAATTCTATTTTATGGCAATAAAAGATATATTCAACATATTAAGTAGTCTAATCTTGATTGGTAAGACAGTCTGACACTTCAAAATTCCATTTACATCAGCAAAGCTTCCTTGCATTATTTCACAAATCAGAACATTTTTCATTCAGATACATAAAAACAATAGATATGTGACAGGTATAGCAACAATGAATCCCACGGATTAAAAATCTACTTCAAAGATGTACTAGTATAGCTAAAATAACATCACCGCACATCTAGCTTAGTCTGCTGAATGCTCCTAAAAGCAAACTGGCAAAACCATTGCATGCAAACAGTAGTCCATTAAAAAAGCCATACAATAAAAGAACCAATATAAAGTAAGTCTTACCTAGCTGTTTGTCTCGTTCCTCTCTCCGTTCTCTAGCAAGCCGTTGCCTGTCATCAACCTTTAGTGTCGTTGGATGATCTATAAATGGAGGGAAGGGGAAAACATGTTATATAACATAAAAAACAAACTATTATAAACAAGTTTTTAAGGGAATGACCATTAGACAACTCTAGTCATTCCTTTTCAAGAGATCACATTTCCAGAAATCCATCTTAAGAAAAAAGGGTGGAACAATTAAAAATAAAAAAATGCTTTCTAATTATCAAAATGTAAAGCACTCCCAAAGAACGGATGAAGTTGTAACTCTGAATTCCAAGCAAGACTGCTGCCTGTGAAAATGAAGTCTTGTTTCCAAGCCTATAAGAACTTGATTGCTATTATTCCATAACCTCTCTCCCAAATATGTCCACAGGAAATTCTATTACAATAATACACCAATCTCTTCCTACCAGTGTTGCCTAAAAAAACAATTAGCCCTATTCCATGAGAGTGAAGCAGCTAAGTGTCCAAGAAGAACAGGGTGGATCAAAACACTACAGCAGTTCTGGTCGAGCTTCTGAAGACAGCATGGTACTGATCTCCACAGATGTTTGTGTGTGCTTGTGTTAAAAGCTCTAGCAAACACATGAAGACAGAGCATCACATGCATGGACATGTACAATAAAGTAATATGATAGTTTCCTCAGCTACCCTTGGATATTGAAATCAGCTACATGATTTCTTTAAAAATACCTCCAACTAATCACTTGGATCACAGCAATATGACTAAGGATAACATGAAAAATCTGTCATAGCCCAGACTTAACAATTCAGGTGTGGCTGGAAAAACATCACTTGCTCAGTGAGTTCTCTGGAAGACGACAAAATGCTAAACAGCATTCTAGTTCCAGCCTCAGCAGTGGAGTTGTTCCAGACAAAAAATGGGACAAAATCCAAGTCACCAATTTATCTCAGCAAGCTGCCAAAACTAATTTCCTGCTCATCCTTAGCTCACTCTGTTACATCTGGAAAGCTCTTAATTTTATGCTGTTTTTCACTAGCACTGAAAACGTCTGCCTTCACTAATAAGACAAGGGGGAAAAAAAATAATAATAAAAAAAGAAGCCACAGAAAAATAAAGACAACTTCTGGGTATAAAGAAATGGTCTGGTTTATATTACTATTGAGAGGAATTCAGTTTTGAAGTATTTTAAATTAAGGAACTGCCTGTATTACTGTCACCACGGAAATGCACACAGAAACAAAACAACAGATCCTTTTTAATATTCAGTGGGAACACACAAGTAAGCAATTTGTAAAAACATGTAAGTTAGCTTATTTATATATAAACTGCACACACACACAAAGTTATTCGCAACACAACACAGTGGGTCATAAATTAGGTTAAAGATTTTTGCACAAATAAATCCCTGTAGTGAGGGTGTGCTACATTAATTTTAAATAGTTATTTGAATTAAGATTTTAAAAATCAGTAATGTAAATTTCGTACTCTAACAGAAGTTTCTGCATCAGTATGACAGAATTTCTTGGATGAACGAGTTCACCAACAACTAGCATCAGCTTAATTATTATCTTGAACCCTCATTAGTGAAAAGCTATTTACTCAACAATGGTCAGAGCTGCAAGAAAACCCCTTTGCATAGTTGGTAGGAAGAATATTAAAACAAGATAGTCCTAATGAAATGTGCAACAAAAGAACAAGTCAGCAGCAAAGACAACAGTGATCCATCACCTGGTTACAGCTCAAACCTTTCCTGCTAGTTGAGTAGCCCACAGTGCTGCCACTTAGGAAACTATGCCCAGCCACGCCATTGCATAGAGCTGTCCAGCATAGGTTAACATTTCACTGATGTTAAGAAGTGTGCCTTGCATGCACAGTCTCTTCAGCATGTACACACAGGTCAAAAGGGTAATAATATTCCTACTCTCTCGTAGCTGGCACACAAGATCCACAAAACATGAATTTCTGTAGCATGAGTAATCAGTGCTAGTGGAATGATGCACATCCAATATGAATTCCCTTGCAAAAGAAGGATCCCCTTCAAGGGCTGTCAGCAAAGTCAATGTAACATCAAGTTGACAGAGAATTATAAGACACTGGGGAATAATGTAAAATCCTGCTTCTTTCAGAATGCACTCTTCTCTTTCCAGGTTTTTAGGGGTTGTATTTTTCTTTTTTTGAGAGGAAAAATTTCCCTATCAGGGAGAAGAAGTAATTTTTCAAAGAGGCAGGAGGGTTACACAGACAGGCAAAATGAAAAGGTCTCCCTCAAGAATTCCTAATTATAAGCAATGGAAGGAATAAAATAAATTTTTAAAGCTGCTCCCTGCCATTCTGTTTGAAGGTATCCAATTATTTTTTCTGTACCATGCACATGACAGTGTTCACCTACACACAAACACAGCCCCTCTTCAATCACCCCAGGATGTTAGAACACTCCTAAAGAATTCACATTAAGTTTCAAGCCATGCAGTGTGTAAGTAGGTCTTCAGTAACAAGCTATTTTGCATACATTTGGGACCACAAAGGTCTAAATCAATATTGGCACAAAGATGGGGGGTAATACCATTGTAGCAAACCAGCACTGCCTTTGCTCTGCTAGAGGCTGAAGCATACATTGCTGGTGCAAAACTTACACTGCTAATAAGTGTCTTTTTGAAGCCTTGAGAATGAGTTTTCATAGTTTGGCTACAAGCCTAATTTCCAACTATTGCATTCCAAATGCAGCTGATCTGCTGACACCCCCAGCACATCGTTTCAATAGCTTCAAATTTTGGCAAAACAATGAAGTTCACTGGCCTGCTACTGATGTTATTTCTCATGTCTCAGCTCATTCACAACCTTCCAGGCAAATACCTGAGGGACTGGCATTTCTTCTTAGTCAGTAGGAATACCAGGACAAATGCAAAAGATACTTTGTAATCTCTCTTGCTCCTATTTGGTATCAGGCAATAGTTTTTTAAGTTGCTGCACAAGGAGATGAGAAATGTTATCTGCAACAAATCCTGCAAGAACACCTCAGTTCTTACAGAAATAACTGGTATCTGGGCACATGCCTTACAGAGAACACTTCCAGGAATTATCTGTATGCTGCTGTAGGAGTTGCAGCCTAGTTATGATGCAATATGTGTGAATTCACACTCAGCAACCTATTTCACTACTCCTACATAACATCCAAATGCTTAATATTATGCCTAAGAAGAATGTTTGGAGAATAAATATATGATGGTTCTATAAAGGGGAAATTAATTTTGTGCCTATTGCTGGAAATTAAACCTCTAAGCTACATATGAAAACAGTATTATCCATAAACTTACAACTTACAACACTTACAGCAGGTATTTTAAATTTAAAAGATCTTAGAAGCCATGTATGGGATTTTGCAGAAATTCAGTAGTGAAACATCAGTTAGTTTTGGTCCCTAATTCTATTACTAAAAAAAAATAAGAAGGCAAGATATTAAAATCTTATACTTAGTTAATACTCATTGAACTCTTAAGCACAGTTGATATTTGTAGAAATTAGTTTGTAATTTTGTTAAATTAGTAATTGACATACATACTTACTATGTATGGCCAAGTTCTGTGACCTAGGTAACTACAAATTACATGCACTTCCAAAGTCAGACTACTACGATTCTTCATTTCCATCTATAATCCTCTCAATCTCTTCTCACAAATATCTGCTTCCTTCCTGAACTGACTCCTAGGGTACTAATTCCTTACACCGAAGAAACTAAATGTGAAAACCAGCAGTTTGCATGTTAGTTCACAGGGGTGTTGTGGCAAGAAACCAAAGTAAGCTATCGCATTATTTGAAAAGATGCACTGCTTGGATCTCAAATTCTCTTGTCTAGCTCCCTTTGCACTGCTGTGTGTGCATTCAGCATTGCCTTGGACTACTACCCTCCTGTCAAACATTTGTTCAGCATGTAGACACCTTCCAGAGAATAATGACATTATTTATAGTGACAGCTGTCACTCCTACTGCTTTCTGCTCGGTTTCTAATCAAAACAGTTTGACACAAAATTCATATGCAGTCTAAAGAAAAAGCAACCAGAACCATCCCCCCCCTCCCACCCCCCCCAAAAGAAAACAAATCAACCAGCTCTTGGGAGGCTTCTCTTCCAATCAACTGGATGCAGAGCTAGCCCTGTAGGTGTGCCTGAGCCCTCCCTTTCTCCAGCTCCAAGAACTTTGTGTTCCTTTCTACACACCAGCATAGACAAAGTGAACATAAGAGCAACTGGGACACCCTCCTGAGAAATTAAAAATGGGGTTAAACTACTGCAGGATAAAGTTGATATTGAACACCGTCCAATGCCAAGAGTTCTGTCTTTACTATGGAAGTGTGTAATGTTGCCTCCATTCTCTCCTCTTTTTCCAGCTGCCTTTCTGATTGAAAGCAGCCATGAATGCTGCACTTCATGATGGACCCAGCACTGTGTAGCAGAGCATGAGAGTTGTGATCTGAACACAAACAGCACTGGGATTGCTCCCCTCTGGGCATGTCACCCAAAAGTACCAGACTGGGGACAGAGAAGAGTCTCTCTGTACAAAAGAGCTACTGAGCTGCCAAGTCATCAAGGAGTTGAAAAGGGGGTGCTGACAATGTGCCTAGTCCTCAGCAACACCAGCATCTCTGCTTTCGGAGGCATCTAAACAAGGGCATTATTCACTGCACACTTTAATCTTTGGTACTTAAATTGCAATACAGACAGAATTTATGTGTTTATGTGTTCTTATGGATCTTGGTCTAAGCATGTAGGTGAAGCAGATTCATGGCATTGAGGACTACAATAAGCATTCCAGAATGTAGACTTTCAACTGTTTTAGTGAACAGTGAATTAAATCCACAGAACATACCAATCACTGTTATGGTGAAATAATGACAAACATTTTCCCACCACACAGAATATACTACAGAATACAGCAGGCTTTGTGCTAAGTGAAGAAATGTCAGAACAGAAGCATATTTGTATAAAGCTGTAAATCTCTTCCTAGAGCAGACAGTATTCATGCAAACACAGATGCAAGCATAGTAGCTTCTATAACCTTATCTCATCTCACAATCCTCATTTCAAAGCTGTTCTAAAAGCAGGTGTTTTTTTTTCTAGGTTTGCTTCTTTGCCACCAATCAGATTCCAGCCTAACTAAATACAAACAGTCCTTGAAATCAGCTTTGACTGAAACAGTAAGAAAGCTACAAAAGCATCAAATATTTTAGAAGGTTTTCATACACCATTGAGGAAAACAACCTTATAAGATGAAGCACATGGAGTGGCATACCTGGTTTAGTTCCAGTGTTGCTTTGCCCTGAAGTGATTTTCTTATCTTGTATTTTAGAACCTTCAGCTGTTAAAATAAGGAAGAAAAGGAAGAAGATTAATCAATCACATTAATAAACAACAGCTCAACCACTCTATTATAATGCAACCTAAATCAACAAGTTCCCTTTAAAACCAGACTGTTCTGAAATGCCACTTCAATACCATTCTGTGCTGTTTCAATGTCGGGATAGAATTAGAAATTTTAGGCTTAATGAGGATATAACAAACTAGTCTGATACCAAGATAACAACAAGGGAAAGCCCTTAAGACAGGATGACCTCAAGGGTTAAAACATCCAGAAACAAGACATAGTAATTAAGAGTGGTATCTGAAGACAGTAGAATTTTGTCAGCCTTTATATGTAATGCCTCATCATGGCTACTTCACACAAACCAGAGACAGATTTGAACAGAGATCAAAATAGGAGGTGTCCCCTACATAACCTTTGGTGATTTGAATTTAACAAGAGCAAGTGTAGAGTCCTTCATCTGGGGAGGAACAACCCCATGGATCAATTCAGGCTGGGGGCTGATCTATTGGAGAGCAGCTCTGGAGAAGAGACCTGTGGGTCAGCAGGTCAAGGGAGGTTCTTCTCCCCCTCTACTCTGCATTGGGGTGAGGCCAATGATTTTCTAGGTCCCTTTCAATCCCTAACATTCTGTGATTCTGTAATACTAAAAACCACACCTCTAGGAGGAGAGCTTTGATGTAAATATGGGACCACTTTAGTACAGTGAATTCGGTATGTGATAGAGCTTGTATACAAAGATTGATATGATGCAAAATCACGTAACCCATCATATATGGTTTCTTTCTTATTGAGACTGTACATAAACTGCTGCTTTTGAGCTAACAGTAGAACCCATTGCTGCAGAATGAAAATAAAGCAAATATCTTGATTCTGTGGGTCGATGACCCATGTGACTGTGACACAGTTTGAATGCACATTCATATGACCACTCATATGACAAGTGATGAAGAAAAGAACAGATGACACAACCATGAATTTTAATGATGCTGGATATCAAAAAAGAATTGACAACTAGTAACTAGTGTAGGTGTACTTCCACAGAAAATGCCTCCTGCTCCAAGATAAAAACAGATTAATCAGACAACTAAACATCTAAAATCCAAACTTAAATATTGATAACATTGGTTCCAGCAAGACCCAATAACCTAACATATGTCAGGAGAGACATAATTCAGCTAACCCGATACTTGCCTGACTGAGAAGAAAACCTCTGGGAAAGGTGCCCTGGAAAGCAGGAGGAATATTCACCCAGACTGTGGAAAACTCACAGAATGCCAAGGAGACAGTGAGCTGGGGAGTATCACACTGGCACTTTGACAGCCTTTTTTAAAGAACATGAGAGCTGTGCTGACTACAAGCATTTGCTTTTCAGATCATAGCAAATGATGTGCATGTTGCACAACATGAAGCAGCTACCCCCAGTGAGGTGAATGCCAAACTAAAGCCCCCACAGCAAGGCTGAAGACCTAGACAGAAGATGCTTCAGCTCTGTCCAGTTGAAGGAGATCAGCCACAGGACAGACATAGCTGTACTACTGGGTCTCTACTTCCAGAAGTGGAATCCTCAACAAATTAAATGCAGTGGGAATGGGCACCACAAGCATGAGATGGTGCTCAGACCTGTGTTAGGGTCAGGATGCGTATAGCAGCCCCCACAGAACTGCACCCTAGCAAGTGTCTGAACAGGGGAACTGTGTGAGGGCTAAGAGCACAAGCACAGGTAAACCTGGGGCATGCAGACAGCTGTTTGTGCCTGACAGTTCAGATATGCCTATGGGTAAAACATGCAATGAGCAACAGAGACACCACCTTCCAACTTTTTGCTTTAATCCCACAAGTGAGAGGCTGGAAAAACAGACAGGAGGGGAAAAAAAATAGCTAGAACAGAGCAGGAGGGACTAAAGGGATTTATTTTTTTTTAATAATAATAATAAAAGTATAATAATCTAGCTATTCTGTCCTTGCCAGTTGTCAGCTATCTCCCTCCTACCCTGTTTGACTGAACAGCTACTTAACTGGCAAAGAGTGCCAGGGGGGTTTTGTGTGGAGAGATAGAGAAGGCATCAGAAATGACAACTGGAACAAACTAGTACCTCCATCAAAAAGTGTTGCCAATACACAGCAGGGGAATTAAACAGAGAAATTTAGAACAGAGTTAACTGAGAACTGCTAACGTTCTTTATTCCTTTGCATCCAAGTCTGCTACCTCCATTACTACCTTATGAACATTGCTCCAAAAATCAAATAAAACCCCATTCTTTAGTTCACATGCTTATTTTATATACAATTTTATGTCTGATATGCACAATGTAAAGACTTGCAGACCAGCCAGAATTAAGCAGAGAACAGGCTCTCCTAGGGATAAGTAAAAATGAAGCAGTGGGGCTACTCTAGGCAGTTTCATCTGGCCACTGTGAACAGCAGCTGCCCAGCAATGTCAATCAAATCAGAGATCGCTGTGCTTGGTGTAGTGTGTTCAAAGTGCAGATACAGGTCAGAGCTGACAAAGTTCATTAGCTTAAATGCAGAACCAAATTAAGACTGAAATTCTGAATACCTGACTTGGGATAAGAACTTGAGCATTCATCAACTGGCTATTCAATTCTGAAGCAACAGCACTGAACTTTATAAAGAGTCTCTCTCATGGCAAACCCGGCGTGTTTATCCTGCTAAGAAAGCCACGTGAGCCTCCATCCAGGGGCTCGCTACAGTGCAAACAACATGAATTAAAGTTTTCCTACTGCTTGGGACACTTGCCTCCTCTTACACCCACAGCTAATATGCAAGTTTTTGTTAGTATATATATATGTATGTATATATACTTAGACAAACAACGTACTAAAATAGTATTCTAATGATGCTTATTGCTCTAGAGTTAAGTACCTCATTCATTCAAAACTTGCACTCCATACTTACCTTTCACTTCCATTTTAGAATTGGAAGCTTGGGAAAAAAGGAGAGTCATCTCTCCAGAGATAAATAGGTCTGAAAGTCCTATGGCTGCTCAAAAACTACCAAGATGCATGCAGCTCACCAAACAGACAAAAAGATAAAACACAAGCAGCTCGATGTCTAATATTAAAATCTTCAAGTAAGTCAGGACAAAAATATGACCCATTCTCCTCTTCAGAAATGTGGGAGGCACTAAGTCTCAAAAAATGCCCAAGAAAAAAAACCCCATAGATGCACTTGCTAAAGACTATAGTTTTCACAAAACCCAAATTTATATAACAACTCTGAAATCACCCCTCACTCAGAGCTTGGAGAGAAGTGGCCTGGCAGTGTGTTCCAGCACAGATGGACACAACATTTTCTGGTGCTGCTGCACTGTAGAAGCAACTGCTTCTTGCTGCTGCTTCTACCAGCTGTGTCTGAGCCAAACACTGAGTCAAGGCTACTCTCTGCTTTCACTAACTGTGTAAGCACACTCTGGAGCCCTAATCTTGTGCAGGACTTGATGTGCTTTTTTGTAATACCATTATAAAACACTGCTTTGAGTGCCCTAAAATTACTCTGCAACCAGTGCTAGGCTTGCTTGTGTAAGCACTCATGCACTTGTATGTAACAGTTATCAAAGTAAAGCCCTTCAAAATGAGATTGAAAGAAGATTCTTACCATAATATGACTCTGATGGACTGGAATAAGCAGAGGGATCCAAACACAAAAGCCTGAACGAAAAATGAAACTATCTCCTTTTCTCATCACTAAAATCCATTTGTACATACTGCTCAGAACAGGTGTATCCAGTGCCTTACAGTTAACGGTGCAGAAACACAGGAATTAGCATCAGCATTTTATTAGTATAAAATATCTCTTCCTTTTCTCCTTGTCTGCAACAATTTAAAACTTTTCTTCCCTGCAGGAAATCATAAATGGTGGCTTGTGGGTTACTGCAGGCCTCCAAAGAGCAAGTAACCTGCCAGCAGTCAGTTCCTATCCACAGACCATTCTGAAGCAAACTTCATCCTAGAAAAACCTTGTTGCAGAGCCTTTCCTGTGGATGCTATGTTCTAGTATCAGCAGATGCTCCTTGAGCAGTTGCTGAGAACAGAAAAACAGCGCAGGAAAACAAGCCCTGCTCTCAGTGACTGTGGGCAAAGAACTTCCTGGTGTCTCCAGGAGGCACAGAAACCAGTCCAGCTTGGAGGCTCAGAGCAGTGCTGGAGGTGAGCTCAGAAATCAAGATCTTTTAGGATAGGAAAGCATAGGAAATATCTGCAGGGAAGGACTGTAAGGCTGAGCAACAGGTTGCAGGGGAGACCAAGGAGAGAATCAAGAGGCTTCTCCTAACAGAGCTACCACTTCAGAAGACAAACTGAAACACGTCAAAACCAGTATCATCAGGCTTCATTTAAATGCTTCAGAAAACTGTTACAAGAACAGGTACTATCAGAGCTCCAACCAAAATCCTTTTGTAATAAAATCTTCTAATGAACAAATTAATAAAATTCTTTTAAAAGATTTACGAGGTTCTGCTCAGTCCTAAATCAGTGAGCAGTAAGAACTACAGTGTGTGTGAATTCTCCAGAAGGCTTGTATCTAATGCATTCCAGTAATTAAAAACTAAGATCTAGATTTCCTTTTTAAGAGAATAAAGAGATGTGCCTAACTTTGGTTAGGTGTCAATACTTGGATCTTTTTTCCTTTTTTTTTTTTTTTTAAGGGGAAAAGGTCAAAGGAACTGATAAGAGAAACAGGGTGAAGCAAAGAGTACTTGCCAACTATAGACCAGTTCACTATTTTTAGTAAGGGTAATACAAGTCTTCACCATTGTAAGCTTTTGCACATTTCTAATATTAGGAAATGGAAAATGCCCATTCTTTTTGAAGTCAAAACAGCAGTAGTTACAGAGTACATTTGCAAGTCAGAAGTGTAACTCAGAATTCTAAGTGACCGAATATCGGTATTTCATTTCTACTCACTGAAATAATGAAGCAAAGTTCATGCCTTAAACACACCTACAAAGTAATTTTACATTAAAATATTTTCAGTTCTTAAAAGCTTGATGTTGAAGCACATCTTTTCATACTTCCAGCACTGGAACTGAAGGGTCTGGTTTGCAAATATAATGAAATTAAAAGGCACCAGGCTGCAGTGACCGTCCCAGTTCTTTTTTTCTCTGGCACTTATCACAGAAGTCTATCATCAGTGATGCCATATAAAACACTTCCTAAAGTTTAATTCTGGTATTCTGGTTGAGCTAAGTAGAAATGAAAGCTTATCAGCATTAGTGTTTACTACTCATGGAGTAGTATAAGAGTTGCCATTGTTTTCATCATATTATAGACTAGAAAAGACTCTTTAAAACTGTCACAGAACTAAATTATAAAACAGTAAAAACAAAAGTATAAATAGATTTCTTTGGAAACAGACATAAAACTGGATGATGCAGATGACAGGGAAAAGGACACTTTTTTAATATTAAAATTGTGTAACTGCTCTGTTGGGGGAGTTGCATATTTATAAAGGTTACTTTTGGCTATGTTGACTTTAAAAAGCATTGCATCCTAAAATATTAAACAACATAGGAGAGAGCATACCAAACTGAGCACCTTTGTAGGGAGAGCCCTTGTGCTGCTTGGTGTCTCTTAAAGATGATAAAAGAAACACAACTGTACCAGCATTTACAAAAAACCTGACACATTATTTCCTCTCGATATCTATATTGCAGCATTGTACTGCAATATAAAACAATACTAACCTAAAAAGACCACTGGAAAGAAGGGTGCTGTTATCTGCTGATAAAGCCTGTGCTGTGAAGCTAGTTTTGCAGCAGACCAGAAGGCTTGTAAGCTTGGCCAGATACAGACATGACACGTGAATGGAAACGTCTTAATTATGCAACACCAAAATAAAAGCTGGCAGGCCCCTATGTGAGGACATGCAGGGCAACCTGGGTTCCACACACCCGGCATTTTATTCTGTGCAGCCTGGCATGTGCTCTCCAAACACCAAGACTGGGCAATATGCAACCTGCAGGGATTTATTTGTGGCTCTGTTGCTCAAGGGCAAAACACTTTCAGTCTAGGCGCAAAGAGAACCAGCTGCTTCTCCTCCTCAGATTTCTAACTGCTGCAGGCAGCATTTGCTACCACCATGTCAGACAGATCCCTGCACCCAGATCTGTGTCAGTGTACTGCTCTAGGAGTTGTACATGGAAGGTCACCCCAGAGATAATGAACTGGAGAGCTTCTACATTTTTCTAGATCAAAAACATTTTTTGCACTTCAACCAGAGAGATTGCTCCAAGCTATGAGGTAATTCCTCCCAGTACTTCCAAATCACGATGAAGCTTCCACCTACTGCTGGGCACCGGAGAACTGGGCACAGACTACCCTGCTTCCAGCAGGGTGCCCATCCCAAGGTCAGACTGCTTGAGCCAGGGAGAGAGCAACTTGAGTATCTACTATTTGATATCCTTCCTCACAGGGCACAATAATCAAAGCACATTGCAGCCTTTGAGTTCTACAAAAACACAGATTGCACTGCAGTGCAGTCAGGTGAATGTGGGGATGGCAAGAAGGGGGAAATGGATGCTTTGCCATGCATTGCTCTGTTAAGCAATTTGATCTTGAGATCTAAACATCTTTTAAAACGATGCAACCTCTCTGGTCTCAGCTTTACAACAAAAGCAGGTAATAATTTATCTCTCCTGCAAAACTTAAAAAGTGAAATAACATAAAACACTCTTCTGATGGAATATGTATTTTTAACTAAAATGAACTGATGAACTGTACAATTAATTGTAATTTAGGAGACTTCCATGAGCTCCCAGACTAACACAGTGCTTTCTTCTTCCAAGCCCATGGACATACACAAGGCCTCAGAGCCCTGCTGAACTCAGTGCATGTCAGTGCTTTCCTCTACACTTTCAACTCTTCCCAAATTCGTTCAGGCTGCACTAGTCTGACAGGCCCTAATGCCACACACATTGAGGTTCACAGCTACTGCCCCAGTGACTTCACGCTTACAGTACAGAGCAGGCCTGTGATGGTGGTACTCCTGCCATGGCATCATACTAAGCATCCAAAAGCAGAGCACCACGGTTTTAATGTTCTTACAGAAATCAGTCCCTTTTCACAGTAACAGAGTGATGCTGTTGCCATATGGGGACATCCCCACATGCACATGCCATATGTAAGTGTGGGCAGAGTATGCCCTGTATAAGAATAGACACTTGTGATCTTCACAGGCAGCTCGGTCTGCTGAGCTTTGCTCTCGACAGGAGAGGTTCAAGCCACGGAAGCAAGGTGAAGTTTTGGAACTGCTTTTTTCTATGGGGAGCAGTACAGTCTGGTAAGCCTTAGCACCAGACTCCATCACAGGAGCTCACCTTGTTTGAAAAACAAAGTTAAGCATTAGGCTGAGATAGTTACACAGCTCCAGGTATCTAATTATCTTTACACATCACCACATTAAGCCAGTTAGATTCATGCCTGGGACATAGGCTAGGATTTCTCTTCCATAGCAAGGTAAATTCTAGACCACCTACAAGTTAGTGGGACCAGTGCAAGTAACGTAGGTAACCATTTCTCTGCTGCAGTTTCCCGAGCAAAGCTCTGCAGCTCACAAATTCTGCAGAGATGCTCAGAGTCCTCCTCCCAGCATTAGAAAAATAAACCCCGAAGAATGACTGCCAGTCACTATAGCAACAACAACCTCTCAACTAAAGACATCAAGAAGATAGAAAGAGGCCAGGCTTTGGTTATATAATCCACACTATGCAGACAATTCTTTCTGAAGCAGTTAAAACTACAAAGACAGCATGCTGTTGTTCAGCAGTTACGTTCCTGGATGCACAAATTCAAGCCATTACTCTATGGAGGAGTACACTTGCCCCAGGAAAACCAGCAATTCTCTGCTAGGCTGCTTCTACCTTGTTAGAAGGGATGCCATAACTACTTAGAGTAGTTATAATACTCCATTTTCTAATTCTTCTTATGTTCTTTATACAAAAGATATATCCTATTACTGTAAACTAAATAGAAATAGCACTTAATGTGGTGCAAAATGCAGATCAGAAACAGTGAAGAAAAAAAGTAAAGTTTCCTCCCATTGCTGGGCAGGGAACAAAACTGAAACACTGAGTAAGAAAATGTATTTCTGCTGCATGACTTAGCCTTAATCACTTCAATCACTGTCAAAAAACTGTTCCAGGATTAAGCTGTCATATTTAAGGAGGTATAAGACAAATACAACTGCTACCAGTTAAGAGCTCAACTAAATTCCGAATACATCATTTACTTGAAAACTTGTCTTTCAAAGTGAAGATCATAGGAAACTGGAAAATCCCATTTTCAGTTCAGGGACCAGTTCTTTACGGATATCCAGCTGCAAGGAAGGAGGACTTCCTGAGAAATAAGGTATTTCTTGGTGTAAGCAGCAGCAGGCTCTAATTGCTAATTACAATGCTGCATATAGAACTGAGGCTGCACAACCAGCCTTATTTCTGAGCTCCCTTTGGAAAAGCTATATACATTAATATGTGTTTAGAAAGGCAAAGTCATGTACTTGAACAGTAGGTACTTGCATACAATACTTAAATAACACTAACATGTACTTTTAAAGTCTCTTTAATATGAACACATCAGATGGTTACTAGAACTCTTTGGCCTTCATATTATAGTTCATGGCTTTAGGTATGAAAGCCTAAAGTATAAAGTATAAACTAAAGTATATTTTTGCCCAGGTTCTTCCTGGGATCTTAGAGTAAGTGTCACATCACTAATAAGTGGAGCTTATCTTTATATGCTGCAGCACCCCCTCCCTCCTGTGCTATCTGCTGGCATTGCCTGGCTGACATAATTTGAAGCTCTTCATCCTCTCTGACTGGTTTTCAAATAATAGAATGTGTGTAAAATGAAAGCTAGTCATTCAGAGACAGAAGGTTTCCCTGAAGAGTGGAGGGGGAAAAGAAGTGAAATTTATGTCTCTGAAGGTAAAGCCTATTCTGTTTTTAACGACCTCTGAAAATTAAGTCTTCTAAAGAAATAGCATCTGTAAAAACGGGTTGCCACAGAAAATAAACAAACCCCAACATTTCTTAATCTAGTTTTCTAATAGAAGCAACAAAAATCTTATCTCATCCCATTGCTTGTAGTCTGATATACATAGGTAACCTGTCTATTCATCAAATCAAAGAAAGTGTTAAAAAAAGAAGTATTATTGTCACAGTGCCTCGGTTACCTGGGGAAAATCCACAATGGTGCTGGTTGGATTGTAACAGACAGAAGAAAGAATAAGAGAAGTGTTAAACTTGTTGCTTTGTTCTTCAGATCTACTTTTAAAAATTGTTTTATAAGAATGACATGACAGAATATGTAACAAAGCATCCAACTAAGCACTACATTGTGCCATAATCAAAAGAAATCTATTTAGCAACAATTTTTAAGTATTCAAAAATAAAAACCAAACACAGAAGTTATTTTAAATCAAAACTCTAAAGTGTTCTGTATTTTGCAACAAATTCCTTTCATTCTTCATAGTAAGACTTGCATGAATATTTGTATTTGGACTAATGTTTCTAGCAACTAAAATATAAACATTTTCAAATCCCAGACACCAGCCTAAAGAAAAGCTGCAATAAAGTTTTCATTTGATATTATATACACGCATATATACATAAATATTAAAACAAGTTGCATGGACAAGTTTTGCTCTGAGATTTTCTAACTTTTCTTCACTTGTACTTGGAATCTTAAAAAGTTAGCACAGAACTTGCACTACGTGCTAACATAGTCACCTAAAATGAAAAACATACAAGAATATAAAATAGGTAACTTTACACACCACAGTCCTCTATCACACAAATGATATCAGTTAAGGAAATCTCAGTGTTGTGCTCTCTGGAATAACAAATATTGATTTGACATTTACAACCCTGTTGCTAGATGGGAGAACATCTTTTGCCAATATTTCACATTCTTTTCCATCAGCTGCACTCCGGCTCCCCTTTCCCTTTTGAACCTGCTCCGCTTACACCTTTGCTCTTTTCCTGACCCTACATCCCCCTCCACACCTCCTTTTTACCCTTGTAGTTTTCTGGATGCCACTGTTAGGACCCAAACACCTCCTCCCCACCCCCAGTACTCTCTAGTGGCAGCAGGTCACTTTTCCTGCACACCCGGCAGCAGGTACCTGGGCAGTCTGGGAGGAGAACAAGCCTCTATGCTTGGAGTCTGTGCCTGGTGCTGAAGGATCCTGCAGGGACTGGAAGCAGACAGGGAAAGCAATTCCCACTCAGCCCTGGGAGCTTTGGGGAGGAGTGAGCTCACTCATTCCATGGGGATGGTGAATTATGCAATTACTGATGAGCCCAAAGCATTTGAGAGGAAAGGCTGCTGCCTCAGTCAAGAAAAATAAAGTAACAAACAAAAAACAACCAAAAACCTAGACAGAAATATAGTCCTCAAATGCTGAATACAGCCCCATCAGGCATGAGCAAACTGTGACTTTCTACGTGGCTAATTTGGATGGCTTCTCATAGTGACAGGAGGAGGTTTAGCCCTAAAGCCAAATTCATACTGTTCCTGGTTTCAGATCTTTCCTGCAAAGCACAGTGACCTTAAGCTGTATTTATGAGACTGATATTAAGATTTTTTTTTCAAGAAGCAAAAGTCCCCATTACTTTCCCATGTCTCACTCTTCATCAATTGGTCCATTTACTGAAAATGAACAAAATAAAAAAATGGAGAGATGGCAAAAAAAAAACCAAACAAAAAACCAAACAGAAGCCAAACCATTTAAATCTAGTAAAGTTGTAAAGAGATTGAAATAAAAATGCTCTTTTAATGGGTAATGTTATGCAACCTTAATTATTTGCCATCTGCCTTATAAAATTCAAATCAAGCATAAGAAGGATAAAATGCTCACTTGGGGTTATTTTATTATGCAAAACATCTTGGTTTTACAACATCATCAGTGAAATGCTTCGTGAAATTACAGCTCTTTAATTCACAGTGGCTTCCCCTTTATTGTGGGTGGAGAAAACAAAGAATTTGACCTGTAAGTCACATAGTTCAATGCAGCAACCTAACTATAACAGACTGGTACCAGCAATAATGAAACAAGTATCACTGTCTGAGATAGCAGAACTAAACATTTTATTTCATAGGGGTGTCTGAATTTTCCCTCAGAAACAATGAGAACATGTTAACAATATTTTACGTAGTAGTTGCTTTCCTGCCTCCAAAGATGACATGTGTTACCTTTCATAATGAACCAATGGTGGAATAATTTATTACACTGAGTTTCACTTGAGAGCAGAGTATTAGTTCCTCACAGCATTATTCCAGAAGTCTACTTATAATAGTCCCTGGCTTCCTGTTGATGACAACCAGGTTGTAGTTGCTTTTATCCTGCACCTGTCTATCTTTCTATCAAACTCCCATTTCTGTGTGCATACCTGTTGCACTATCCAACCAGACTCTGATACTTGTGTTACAATTATAAAACAATTTCTTCCAGAGCAGACATCATATGTTGCCAATTTCATCTCAGGACATCCCTTCTTGGTAGACTCGTGCCTCATCCATTTCAGCTATGAGAGTGCAGTACCTTCCAGGTGTCTAGGCAGTCAGTAGCTCACCACTAGTGAGATTCCAGGTTACAAAACCCTTAAAGCTCTATGAAATGTGACTAAAATACCATCAGGCATGTACACCTTACTGATTTGTCTTCATTCACACAATGGATGTTTCAAAGTCCATCAGTTTGAAATAGCCACACAGGGTGCTGCTATGTAAGAAATCACCTTGTGCCATAGCCCCTTGATCAGCACAGCCAGGCAACTCCAGAACATCATTGTCCATGCACTGAACAATTAGGATTCACATCGCAGCTACGTAATAGATGACACAATAACAAGATGCACTCTGTTTCTGTCCAAAACACTTTAAAATATTAGTTTCAAAACCATAAGTGCCAGCTAACTTTCTTTAGTGCTTATTTACTGCTGTGCCAGCTTTGCAATTAAAAAAATAAACAGAAAAACAAGTGTCAGCACTTTTTACTTCCATCGAGCATTTTTCTTATGAAGAAGCTGAAGAGAGCAGCTAGAGAGAAGAAGCAACAGCTAGAGAGAAATGCTCTTCAAACCCAAGGTTTTTAAGACAATTTTAAAGGTGCCCTAAGCCTTTACATCATCTGCCAGTTCTAGCATGTGAGTAGTGGGTTCAGCAGATCATGTCCCCTAGTCAGTTCACTGATTGCCTGCATCAAGAATTGTTCTGGAATGTATCAAACTTATGTCCTGGTTTCTAGTACTCAACTGCACCACCCTCCAGAAAAGTGTTTAAGAGGCAAACAGACAGTAGTTAGGTGTTGTGACATTCAGAATATATAATGTTTGTCTCTCACAATCCATGAGTTAATTTTGTGTGTTCAGGCACTCAAGACATCTGTTATTTGTCTGCATGTTAAACTGGACTCAGCAATTCACCTACATCATTTTACTCCCTTCCCCATCCTGACTGAGGAGTTTTAGGTGGATAAGGAGACAGAGAAGATAGAAGAAGCAGTAATCAATGAGGCCTTGAGAATTCTGCTTAGAGATATAAATTGTTTTAAATAATTTGAATGCTGTTTGCTTTGGTGCCTCTGCACCCCCCCCCCCCACAACCCCCTTGGGTGAATATGGAGAAGATACTAGAAGAAGGATTTATCTACCCTATTTAGGAAGAAAATGGGGGAGGGGGGACGGGGGAGGTGCAGTAATGAAGAACTGTATAAAAATCCGGGATACTTTGGAGGACTTGGGTGGTGGTGGGTGGTTGAAAGTAAAAGAACAACATCAAGAAGCATCACACTCCCTGCCTTGATGACACTGTGGGACTGTGGATGGTGCCTATTTTCTCTTGCTTTCTGTTCTCTATATTTCTGCTTTCTTCTTTCTTTTCTATCTTTATTTTCCTCTCTGTCCTATCTCCTGTATTTCTCTAGTGAAGTTTGTTGTGCTTGTGACCTCATTTGCATCTTTATTTCACCATTTGGGCTTACATTTTAAGTTTTTCTCAAGTCTTGCCAGACAGCAAAGGCTGCAGTTTTTGTCCTGGCAGGATCATTAAAAAGTGCCATGTATCCAAATATCGAATGGTGACATTAACTGGCATCACACACTGGTTATCAGACTGTGACAGGTGTACTACAGCTTGTGCACCCTACTGGCTTGCCACCTGCCCAAAGCAAAGCTCCAGTCCTTCAAGATGTTTCTTTAAATAGAGCACAACCCCTCCTCTTTACCCATTCACCCTACTTTTTCCTCTTTTCACCCAGCAAATTTAGGCCCAAAATGCCTCTCAAAGCTCTTCAGCTGGCAAGTCCCATGCTATGCACGGCCTGACAAGGCCAGGGATGTTGTCACCCCTCCCATGGTGGGTGTTTTACTCTGCTGTCCCTGCACAGCTTCACAAGCCTAGATCATGACTGCCAAGTGGGAAAACTGATATCACTCCTTTTAAATAGCTTTGTTTTGGAGGAGGTTAGAAAGGGATCAGGAACAGTTTTATTTCAGGACCTAGAAACTGCAACAAATATGCCTAAGTCTTCTTAGTCTAACATCACCATAAAGCTGAATGTAGTTAACATTAGGAACAGGCTTTTGATCTTCAGTGAGGTCTCAGGAAACAAATGATTGAGGAACTGGTTGTAAACATCACAGTAAGACAAAGTAAAGGCCTTCCTTGATAAATTATAATTCTTTTCAGTGCTGGAATCACGCTGCCTGTAAAGAATATGTAGCATCCCAGCCACTACAGCTCTCCAGTAGACTACTTCTAAAATTATTTATCAAGTGAAACACAATCCTTTGCTAATCATTGAACATGCACACAGCTGTAAAAATGGTCATATCTCTGAACGCCGAAATCTTTGCTTGGCACTTCTATACTCCCCTGAACAACAGCACACCATGCCAGATAGGACCACATCAGTGCCACCACACTAAGCCAAAGAATAAAGGCTGATATACCTTCCATTTTTGAAGTTCCAAAAGTCATTAACAAAAACCCCCAAACCCATGTGTTTTCAAACTACCTGCAATTAACAGTAATTAATGTCACAGTGAACTGACTTATACTTGCATAATTAGCAGTAGGAAGTTCTAACTGTCATATCCTCCTAAACTTCCTGCAAATTAAGAGCAGTCTGAATTTAGTTACACCAGTTAAAATCCTGCTATTGCTACATCTAGATTAGGGGGTAGCTATAAGTAAGTAATATTAACTAAATTTGTGATTGTAAAGAGAAAAAAATAAATCACATGCCATATAAAAATTTTATTTTGCCTACATCTGAATTTATTTTGATGATGACACTATCAGTTTCACAAATAAGTGAGATTTGATCCTGAGTTGGGAGTCAACATCGAGACCATTTTTTCCTGAATAAGTCTCCCTGATTTCTGTCGATAAACAATGTGAAATGATAATGTAAATTAAGGTAATCCATCTTTTTGGAAAGTAACAAGATTTTATTTTTATTAGAAGACTAGACCTACGCAGTTAGACTTTGTTAAACTTATGCAATTTGTTTCCACTTGCAGGGTGAGCATCACAACATTCTTCTCCCTATATTTTTGCTCAGAGTATACTGGAATAAAGTAATATATTTTTAAGAGCAGAACAATATTATGCCACCTCAAAAGAACAGAAGATCTAGTGAAGAGGATAGACCACTTGTCCATTCCCTGTTTAGAAGAAATTCATGTAGTCTGCTGAGTTCCACATGCCAATGAATAAGATCATTTGAGAAGATAACTCTGATAATACTGTAAAATAAAAAATATTCCAGGTGTCTACATGATCTCCCCCTTGGAAGAATTAATGTTATATTTAGATGACACAAATTTGTTTGTGATGTTCCCAGAGCTGTGCTAGAACAATAATCTTCTATGGATGTTCTAAGGAAATCTTTTAAGGACATGCTACTGAGTCATCTAGTTAGTAGCTAATGAACACTAACTATGACTGGCTTTAGAGACAGTTTTTCCTCAACATCTAATCTAGGATTATATAGTATAATGATTAAGAAACTGTAAGCAACCTGGGAGAAGGACACTGTACTCCAAGCAGTCCACACACCACATAGTGCTCCTGTGAGTCAGGCTACAAAACATAGTAGGAAGTGAAATATCTTCTATTTTTGCACATTAAAAACCTCTCTGCATAATAGAAGCCATAAAAGCCCCTATCCTGCTATCACTTTATCCTGTACATAAACTTAGATCTGTGGCCCTTCTTGAAACCAAGAGACCATTATGCATAAGCTCAAGCACATTCAAATGCTTCTTCAGAGAACGGGCAACGTGCAGCCTCCTCTGACCTAGTTACAAATCAGAACTACAGTAGCTGAATGGAAACTGAATCCCTCTTCAATTTCAATAGTATTGCCCAGAAAGCCTTGAATATGCCCCAAAATCATTACTATCTAAGCATGTCTACTACATGATCAGTTACCATTTTTCCCCAGAAAAACTTTTAAAAGCAGTCTTACAAGAGATTAGTTTTCTAAGCATGGGAAGTGCTAGACAAATAACCAACTATGGTGTAAGATGTACATTTTTTTACATTTATTCATAAGACTACCTTCAAAAGTATGCTGTATTGTTTTTAACAGATACTTTGCATGCTTGAAGAGGTCTGAAGCTCACTGTGTTTCATAGATCATTAACTAATAACAATTCCTAACACAAAATATTCTGGATACAAAGAAGTGCCCAAGATACCCCATCCCACTCTCTGCCTCAAGATGCCCTTAATCCTACCATGAAGATAGGACAGCCCCTTCCCCTACAGCTGCTTCAGCCAAAGGCAGATCTGGCTGTTCCTGACTAAGAGGTGGCCACCTGGCAAACTGCATTGAATTCAACATCATCAAAAGGCAGGGACACACCACCAAAACTCATTGTAACACAGCAGGCAGCCCAGGTTATCATGCTCCATCTTACCCTTAAAAGCAAATGGTTAAACATATTTGCATTTATATTCCTCTCCTTCCTTTTGTCTAAGCCATGCAAGTGACTTGAAGTAATAAGCATGTGCTGATTAATTGCTATGTGTGCTCCCTTCTGCAGAGCTGAAAGGTCAGTAGGGGTAAAAACAAAAGGTGACATGACATACAATACTAAGCCCCCCTGTTTTTAAGCAGGCACCTTGTTCAATGAACCACACACAAACCAAGAAAGAGTTCTTTTCACTACAGGCACTGAGGCTTAAATGGACCAGCTGAGAAACAGTTGCTGAACAAACTCTGAAGATGGAGAAAAAAGCCTTATGTGGGCCTCCCTCCCAGGGCTAAGCGCTTAATGGCATATTAAAAACGTAGACATCTTAGTGCAGATTTCTAAGGATTTCTCTACATTTACATAACAGTTGGCAGCTCTCTGATCCATGGTCAGGGGTTTTTTATTGTTTTGGCTGTTTTATTTTCCTGGTTTTCATAAAACCGTCTGCAACAGTGTACTTGCCTTTACCATTTTCTTTGTGGAAAAGCAATGTCCAACTGCATCTTCTCTTATTAACTGCCACAGACATTGCTAGCACGCTCCTGGGTGGGATGCCAGAGATGTAACAAATGGCAGTAACCATCCCAAAGTGGTTTAATCTGAGATTACATTTCAGAAATATGACTTCAATGCTTTTCATGACATTATTTTATGTTGCTGCTTTATTAGCTTAGTATTAAAGTGCTAGCAAACCTACAGACCATGTTTTCCAGAAGCACTTCACATTATATTGTGAACTAGCTGAAGATGAAAACCAGGGAGAACAAAGTCAGGCAACATTTAGTTGAATCAGATAACTCAACACCCATGAAATATTTTATTCTCCTACTCAAAAGTGATCTTGTTTCCACAAGGTAGAAAAAATGTATTGTGAAGAGCTTTCAGCTCCTAAAAGAGACCCTAAAGTCTCAAAAGCTAGCACTGAATCCATTCCTAGTTTTGCCATCAATATCATATTCTGTCTTTCTACAAGACTAATTAGAAAGCAAGATAGCTTTGAATCTAGCAAAATAATTATACAAATGAGTTTTTCAAGGTATATAATTATAAAATTCTTAAATCACTTACTTCAGAGGCTGTAACAAGAGAAGACATGCAGGCAGGCAAAACTACGTAGATTAAGCAATGTAAATGTTAAGTAAGAGTTGGAGAAGAGAAGGGAAAGGAAATCATGCAATCCCTCTGCATTAGCAAGTGAAGCCCCAGGCTCAGCACCACATGGTAAGGGAAGACCTTTCTAAGGGAAAAAACAAGTAGAAAGCAGAGCTCAGGCTTGGAAAGAGGAAAAGAAAAGGTCATATTTCTTTGTCCTGTTTCCTTTCCTCACCCTTTTCACATCCTTTTCCATGCCCACGAAAGAAGAGCAGCAGTCTGTAATAAAATACAGGGCAGACCTCGATCCTAATACACATCAGCCCTGAGAGGATCTGGGGCCATTGTTATTAACCAGCTGCAAAGCTGAAGCAGTAAGAAAAGTTCCTGATAAATATAGCCTCTATTTCCCTGACTTGTTCTTTTACAGATGCTTCTATTACTGCAGATACAGATATTTCACAATGACTAAACAGAAAAGGTAAAACACTTTCTTCCAGGACAGATGAACAGGCTTCATAAATCATGGGTATACCACTCCCTCAAGGCTGACAAAGTGAACAAGGTCACACTAGCACCCAAAAGGCTCCATGCCACACACATCCCTGGGAGTCTGGAGGCACAGATTCATTAAGCAAAAAGTGCTTGCTGACACTGTCTGCAAGGCTTGGGAAACCAGGCCTCACTTGGCCACTGTGTGAAGCCTGCAGAAGGTACAGAAAGAGCCCAAGACTCATTGACTATTTAGAGTGTCACAGCCTTGTTTACAGGTCATGTTCAGATAAATCATTTTAGTCTGCTGTAGTCCTGTGGAATATTAATTATCTTTGCTTCCATGTATGCATTTGAGCTGTTAAAGTCTGTGGGATTAAGAGCTACATTTGCATTTCTTACAGATGAGGGAAACATTTAGTTTATTTAGTTATGATTTAATTGGACAAAATTTTCAGAGTGCCTCCTCCAAAACTGTCCCCGTATGACAACCTTTGTAGAAGTGTAGATTAAAGCAGCAGAGATGTTGTATTTATCATGCCACAAAACAATAGCACACTTCAGCAGAAATACTCAGTATTCTCCTTGGCTAAAAGAATGCAAATAATCTGTGGCTGCAACAGTACTACCAAGTTATTTCACAATAACCTAGTTTCTGAACTACTCCTCTGGCAGGCCCAGCAGCAATAATTCTTGTTCAGGACATTCCTAATGGATGCAACACATTCAAACCTCCTATTCCCCATGCCAATATCCCTCTTAACATGTTCTTTGCTTGCTCTGCAGTTCAATGCAGTAGTCTGGCTGAAGGAGCATTAAGAAATTGAAAAAGAGGCACATCACCAAGAGGAAAAGCTCTTGCAGCAAAAGTAAGTAGAGTGGGGTGAAAAACCTGACTGTGTCACATCACTAGCTTTTTAAAGATTAAATCTAGCATGTGCCAACATGCCTAATAGCAGCCTGTCACTGAAGTCCAGAAAAACTCAGCTTCTCAGCTGACTGCATCTACAAGATCAGCTCTCACCTCCTACACGCCCTCTTAAGAATTGCTCAGAATTATCCTAATTTTTTATCAGGAAGCAGAAACACTCCCAGAATACTAAGAAACACTTGCATCCGTGTATGGTCTTGCTAAGAAGACAACAAAGTTTAATGGGTCATCAGTAGGATAGTTATTTTTATGCTTGCTCTTTTCCAAGTGCTATTTGCAGGTATTAGAGCAATAAACTAAGAACGCTAAAGAAGGCTTTGCAATAAGAGCCTTAGAAACACCAGATACTGGGAGCTACCTGCCTGAAGGACTTCTTCAGCTTTCAGTGAAGAATCTCTCTGACATCTTTTCAAAATTATCTGTACTCTAGTACACATCTTGTCCTCTGTCTTGCTAAAAAGTACCTACACTGAGTTACGTTAACTAGGGGAGCATAAGGAATTTTGGAATGCATCTCAAGACATCACAATCAAATTTTATGTCCAAAAACCAGGTTTTACCACCCCACAAGTTCAGGTTCTTTTTTACCTGCTACCAAGCTACTTTAGATTCCTCTGTCAATACTCACATAATTTCAGATCCTTGAGTGCTGCAGTTGGTAACAGCATAGAGTGAGAAGACAGGTGCAAATGCTGAGTGCTCCTGCAGAGAACTGATGGCAGAGAAGAACAGCGGCGCAGAGCAGTTGGGCAGTACACACTGAGGCTACACATGGGCTGTGCTTGTTCTGGCACTGCTGAACACAAGACATGCTCTTGAAACATATGCATTTTGTAAATAGACACTAGAACAGTCAGCACAGGTTTTTGTATTTGCTAAATGGAAATACATTTTGGTGCAATTCAGATGTTAATCTGAATAAAGACTGTTACTTCCACACCTAACTGTCTCAAGTTAATCCTTGGTTAACTGTTGGAATGTACCAGGGATAAATTTTATCTACAAAGCGACTGTAAAAAACTTAAACGTGACAATACTTGGACCTTCCACTCATTTGCCTCCTTTTACAACCAAAACAAAAAGCATACTGAAATAGTATGCCTTTCTTCTATTAATCAGCTTTCCAATAAACATCATTATTACATTATTTCCAGTTATTTGGGCAAGAACACCAGTGCCTTATCACCATCTCTAGAGATGCTACTGTAGGTCTAGAGATAAAATAGGCAGCTGTCCTGCTTAGGAGAAAAAAAAAAAAAAACCACAACAAAAAAACCCACCCACAGCCAACAAACAAAACCAACAAAGCAGAAAAAAAATCAGCAAGTATGCTTTTGTCTTAAGTAAGACTAACATCTTCCTCCTCAGCCCTGTCCCTGAAAGTGTTCCCAGGTTATCCTTATGTATAGTTAAAACAAACTTCAGTTTGAATCCTGCCTTCAGTTAGGCAGGTCAAACATTTACAGGGTTTGAAGTTCAAGAATTTAATTTTCTTTCTTTCTCCCCCCCTCACAGAAGCAAAGTTTGGGAACAAGTAGCTAACACCAACTTCCACATTCCCATATAGCCTAGAAAAAGCTACAACATGTTACCTAAAAGAAATAAAACAGTCAATGCAACATCCAGAGGAACTCCACAGTTTCCTGAAGACTTGTTTGTTTTTTAATTAAAAACAACAACAAACTAAAAAAATCCCTAAACAACACAGCTTTGAAATAGGTTTTCGCCTCCAAATTCAGTGATGCATCCCTGTGTCATGACATTGGTTTCAGCACCAGGTAAAAGTCCAAATCCTAGCATAGGATTTTAACTCACTGTAGCCATCTGTTTCCAAGAGGATTATATGGATTTTTTTCTTTTTAAGTGCTAGACACATTAAAAATAGCAAAGAGTAATTTCAAATGCTTTTTCAGCTACCTTGTGTTAAAAATATTGCCTAAGCTTGAATGTCAAATCTACACGACCCTGTGTAATTTGCTATGCTTACTGATGTCCTCAGATATCTTAAAAACTCCCAAAACAATATTCTAAAAACAGATGTAAAAGTAGCACCCATTTATTAACATCTCCACCTTTGTTTTTCATGATTAAAGGAAGTACATATAGTCAACAGCTAAGTCTCTCAGCTATCCTCAGGCTTTTATTTAATAGCTTAATTATCATTTCATAATTTCCAAAATGATACAGCTTAAAAAACATGGGGTTTTGTTTTTTTTTGACAACTTAGTGTTGAACTTTTCCAAAGAACCAATCTGAAAGTCTTATTATGCTTCTTGCATTTACTGCACACTTTCAAACAACAAGCTGCAGGCTCATTTCCTGCAGATGCGTAAATGTCTTTTTCCAAGATGTCTTGTTGCTTAGCAACATGAGTATTCCAAATCATTACTGTTTAGAAAAAAACACAAGATAATTTTTGTTCTTTGCTTCGAATACCTGAAACAGGTCTGCTTTCTGACCAAGCTGGGACTTGCTCTGCATAAATAAGAAAAAATTACTTCTATCTCACAGGCAGAACAAACAGTAATTCAGTGACTACTCCATATTCTGAACTATGGATTTTCATTATTTTTTTTCTTTTTCTTTCTTTTCTTTTTTAACTAAGGAATCTGTACACTTTTTTTTTTTTTTTTTTTGTAGGTGAAAAGAGACTAAAGGAAAGAAGCAGCATCATCCCAATTTGATCATATAGGTTGTTCAGTTATGAGAGAAGTACAGTAGACTTCTTCTCACACCTCCCTACCACAAACAGGAAGGTCACAAGTGAAGTTGAACTTCATGACACGATCCCTAGTTTTGACATGTCACATGTGCTGGTTTTGGCTGGGATAGAGTTGATTTTCTCCACAATAGGCTACATTTTGGATTTGTGCTGAAAACAGTGTTGCTAATACAGGGATGCTGATAATTCAGGGATGTTTTGGCTACTGCTGAGCAGCACTTGCAGGGAGTCTAGGGTTTTTCTGCTTCTTAGATCCTCCCCACCAGTAGGCTGGGGGTGCACAAGAAGCAGGGAGGGACAGCTGACCCTGAGTGACCAAAGAGATATCCCATATCATGTATCACCATGCTCAGCATAGAAAGCTAGGGGAAGAAGAAGGAGGTAATGGGGGACATTTGGAGTGGTGACATTTGTCTTCCCAAGTAACCATTACACATGATGGAGCCTGGCTTTCCTGGAGGTGGCTGAACACCTGCCTGCAGATGGGAAGGGGTGAATTAATTCCTTATGTTGCTTTGCTTGCTTGACCTATTAAACTGTCTTCTTCTCAACCTCACTTCTCTCACTTTGCCCTTCTGATCCTCTCCATTATCCCACTGAGGGGGCAATGAGCAAGTGGCTGTGTGGTGCTTAGTTGCTGGCTGGGATTAATTGATATCATGAGCAACAGCCAAACCTTCTATTTCATAAGAACAGCACCTTCAGTTGCTCCTATTTCTGTTAATACAGAGCTGCTTTGCAAGTAGGCTGGGGGCAGGGAAGACAAGTACTTAGGAGATGCATGTGGAGATGTGCTTGGGAATATTAAAGGTACTCCAAGCCTCCTCCCCCTCCCCTTGCTTCATTTTACACAGCCTTGGCCTCTACTTTCGTTCCCCATTAACAAATGGTGATCACTGTACATACATTTTAAAAACTGTAGCAGCTGTGATACTACAACACTGCTTACAAGTACATGACTACAGTGGAGAATAGTGAAAGAAGTCCAAACCCCTCATTTTATAATATTTTTCATTACAAGTACAGAGGAATTTGATAGCAGGTGTGTATATTTTATTTTATACTGAAATAGCACCAAAATATAGGAATTTCCTGTTTAGTTTGGTAATTCTATAATTGTTTGTTAATTAAAAAAAAACCCAACAAAACAGTTAAAGAAATTATATCAATGTAAGTTATAAAACCTCAAAGGTTTGCCTTATTTTCTCTCAATTCAATCAAGCCTTACAATAAAATGCTATCTCTGTTCACATCTTCCAATAATGTTTTTCTTATGATATACTTCCATTTCAACTTTGCAACGTTATCTGAAACCTGTGGAATTCCACTGCTTTTGAAAGCATTTTATCTGAATATTAATATTTCAGATGAATCAAATTTTCAAAAACGTTGGCAATGATACAACAGAATAAAGCACAGTCTTTCACATTTGAAATTTCCAACTACATCTGAAATTAAAGTGAGGCAGGTGGTCTCAGTTTACTTCCATAGCTCATTCCTCTCACTATTACTCCACAGCTCAGCATCTCCTTCCTTTTCCTCCCTAAATCCTTCACTCCCAAGAACAAAAAAGCTTGCAAACTAAAAATCAAGAATAACAGAAAGGAGAAATTCTTGCAACCATCAGGGAAAACAGTTAAGTGTGCATGTATGGCAGTAAACCACCAGGTTTCACTTGCCCCACTTAACCAATACATTCAAAAAATCCCACATAATTGTTTGCTATAACTTCACAACACAATTTGGAGATTAAAGGACCTCCCAACTCAACTCACTTTCAGAACAATCCCAGTATGATTGACATGATTCAGGCAAAGTTGTGGCTATCAGATCAGGCACCATTTATCTCCGATTGTGCAATGAATGCATATGCACATACAGCTGTGCTGGAGCTATGTGCTCTGGAACTGGACCACAAGATGGGCAGGCACTTACATCAGCCTGCCCTGGTGTACAGCACTGGCACCACAACAGAAGTCTACATCTGGAGGTGCTGATCCCTCAGTCTGTATGATGTCTGTTGGATTCCAGCCCTGTGCTTTAAATCCAGAGCCCAACATGCCAGACACCAATTGTCCCCCCACCCCCCCAAAAAAAAAGAAAAAAAGAAAAAAGACAAAAGTACTGCTACAGATGAAGCAAAGCCACACCTCTGCACAGGGATACTGAGCTGCCATCACCATAGGAGGAAATAAGGGTCAGGTGAGGGTGTTGCACAGATAAATCATGTTAGCATCAAGCTGCTATTCACTATCAGGCTACTTCCAGCTATATTAAGTAGCACTTATAGCAAAGGAAAAAAACAGTTCATTTATTACTTCAGAGATAATTCATAGAACTATAGCATAACTCAAAGCTTACAGAGGAGACACAGCAGGGAACTAATAAAGAGAAAGACAAAATAAGATAAAATAAGACAGAACAAAAGCATCTTCATTAGAAAGATTTATTTTTAAAATAAATAAATAAATTACTGAATTTAGTAGCAAGAAAAACTAAGCAGAGGCAGAAAGGAAAACTCAAAATGGTATTCTTGTTTTCCTGCTCTGCATGAACAAACTTGAAAATCTGAAGAGATTAAGAATTCCAAAAACCTCTGTTAATTCCCTATTCGGGGAATAATTCCTCACAGAGAATTTCCACACCATAGAACATCTTTGTCCAGTTGTCTGCCCTATGGCAGATAAAGGGAAGGAAATATTCTGATACCAAAATTCCTACTGCTTTTGGAATTGGGATGTTGCATTGTAGCTGTTTTAGCAACTGCAGTCCCTAGCTATAAGATTTCATTACAGACAAACAGGCCCCTTCCTGTTCTGTGTATTATCTTCCTCAATTTCCATCAGTCTTGCAAATTTGAAGTTAAAACTAATTAAGACTGAATGAGGTCTTGAGCAAGTAGGTTAATACAGTATATATCAAGAGTATGGCTACTTACAACTAAGAATTCAAGTTAAACAAGAAACCTGAAGTTTTGGAAAACATTCAGTAGTTAATTAGTTATTAACAGAAGATACAGAAGAAAGATAAAATCTTCAGTTTGGTGATACATCTTAAATCTTCAATTTGATGATACATCTTAAAAATAAATAAAAAGATCATTGTACTCAACAGGTTACTCTTTCAGCCCCTTGCATCGCATTAGACTCCTTAACAATTGATTAGAAAGTACAAAGGAAAGCCACTACACACTTCCCATAACTAGAGCTAATGGTGTTCAACAATTTTTAATTGGAAAGATATTTAAGAGGATTATTTCTGTAAAAATGAAAAGCAAGGTGCTTACCTATTTTGTCCATTGTGTTCAGCACTGTATAGTTACTTGCACTGCAGAAGTCTACTGTGATTCCATAACATGATCCGTATCACCCCATATGCCTGACTTCAATCTCTCATCCTACATAAAAATTTCAGGCTGCAATTACACAGACCCACAGCAGAAGCCAGGAGGTGTAACGGGAGGAAAAGGTGCAGCTTTGAAAGTATCAAAGCCACATACCATCAAAATATCCTTTTTGAGGTCAAACTGACCCACTCTCATCATTCCTGGCCCAACATCTGATCAAAATGGAGTTTGTCACAACCACAGCATCATGAGATTATATGGAAGGCTAGGGAGGGGGGAGCAGTCTGCCAAGCACTTCCCCGTGCTCTGCGTCAATAGATTGGGTTTAGCTCTGCTAAGCAGCTCAAGCCAGCAGTTATTGGTGCTGGCAGCTGTCTGCCACCCTGCCCTGCTTCCCACTGCCTGGGAGGAAGGCCCTGGGCCCTCGGCTCCAACTTGCCTCCAGAGAAGATGAAGAGGTAATGGATGGTGGAAGGACTTGGACAGTCCTTCAATAATAGTTTTAAATACCCAGCTCCTCTTTTTAAACAGGTTAGTGCAAAGATCACTTACAGAAATACTAAAAAAAACTCCACCCCAAAACAAAAAAACAAACACAACCCCCCCCACATAAAACAAGCTACCAACAAAAAAATGAAAACAACGTTCATTTTGAGATTTAAAAAACTGAGATGGGAACTTGGGTTTAGTGGAGGACATTTGCACATGTACACAAGCTTTCTTAAGTAAATCCAAGATTTTAATATATTGGATGCACTCCTCAGCACTTTAGCATTTCTTGTCCACAAGTTAACTCTTGATGTGTTTCTAGTGGCTTGTTAACAAATAAGCCCTTTCAACAAGTGCAGTACAGTCAGCAGTGTCAACACTTTGCCTAATACTATGGCAAATCAGACAGTTAACAGCAACTGCTCTATTGCTTCCACCATCCTAAAAAAAAATAAATTGCTAATAGTGCATTCAATCCAGATTAAGAATCACCTATGCTACAATGCCATGTTTTCTAGGTCATGTTTTACTTTGCATTGTAAGATATAAAACACATCTATGTAATGTGACCAAACTTAATTCTCCTCCGAAATTCCTTCAGTAGAAATTTTGTTACAAAGTAATTAAAATTGGATTTCAGAAATCACAGAATGTTAGAGGTTGGAAGGGAACTTGAAAGATCATCTAGTCCAACCCACCTGCCAGAGCAGATTAGGTCACACAGGAATATGTCCAGGTACGTTTTGAATGTCTCCAGACAAGGATATTCCACAACCTGCCTGGGCAGCCTGGTCCAGTGCTCCATCACCCTCATTGTGAAAAACTTTCTCCTGTTTATGTGAAACCTCCCACATTCCAGTTTGCACCCATTGCCTCTTGTCTCAGGACATCACTGAGAAGAGCCTGGCTCCACCTCCTGACACTCATCCTTTACATACTTATAAACATTTATGAGGTCATCTGTCAAACCAACAAGATCATGTCATGGTTAGAGCTCCCATTTCAATGCTAACAGCTTCCAAACTCTCTGGCTCTAAAATTAACATTTGCTAAGCCAGAAAACTACTATACACATGAGTGGCATAATGCCATCTCCCACCCACTCCACATGCTGGCCAGTCCACATGAACTTAAAAGGTTCACAGAAATAAAATCTCTGTCCTAGCACCCCTATCAAACCTGGGCTTCAACAAGAAAAGCAGCCTCATGGCTATGATACAGTCAGGGAGCCTGAGAGAATGAGATTGAGTGTCTGGTCCTGCCAGAGCCCTCCCAGTACAACCACAGCACTGCTAACTATAGGAGCACTATCCCCACTTTGCTATCACAACTAGGATCTGTTGCTTTACAAGAAAATGTTTCTATTCTTCACTTTTTTTAGCATCTTATTTATCTGAATTATTGCTTGTGATGCAAGCGTTCTCCTTCAGCCCCATATCTGGCCAAACTAGGCACAAATTTTTGTTTGGGACCCGGCCACCCTGTGGCAGAAACAGTAACTAGGGCTCTAGAGCCCTTCCTATGAAATTGTGAGCCTGAAGCAACTAGGTTTTATGGAATATTAGGGAGGTAAATTGCTAAACACTACAGTTTGAGTGTAAGCATTAATTATCTTTGATTACAAATACTAAAGATTAATTATAATTCATTTTATCATCCTTGTTGAGATGATAAGCAGGTAAGTTTCTCTGCAAGTGCTCCCCTTGAAGTATAGTGCATAAAGTATGGAAAATACACAAACAAAACCAAAACCTAGCTCATTTGGAACATATCCAAAATGACACCCCACTGATACTGACTGCAAAACAGAATTAAAAACCCAAGGAGAGAACTGATCACCCCATGCTACAGTGGTTATAAAAATAAAAAATAAATCCATGTTTGTGTATTCTGATACACTCACAGATCACACGGCTCGAGAAGGTGAAAGCTATTCTATCATTGACATGTAAGGTAGATTAACTTGATAATTCACTTTAACGCATAGTCCATTGAGCATACAATTACATAAAAAGGGAAATGAAAACTCATGCAGTCAAGCACATTAAATTTATATGGTTTATAACATCATACAGATACAGAGCTTTCTTTAAATGCTGATAAATACACACAGATGTATTTTTTAAAAACAAACCCGTATCATTCACCCTTAAATCAGTCACATGCATAGCACTGAGCATATTCCATCCTTCTCTAGCACCGCCAGACAAAAGCTACATTGCCAAAAATAGCCACACAGTGTGCTAGAGCTGCTGCAGAATGCCCTAGATACATTTAGGCCATGAAGATAGAGCAGCTCTGCTGCAAGGAAGGGTGAGGCACTAACATTCATAATCGGCCAGGGCTGAAAGGAGGGAGTAAAACAGATTTCCATCCTTGACATTAATTTTTAATAAATATTATTTAGCTGCAGTCATCTGAAAACTACTTCCAGGCAGTGCTGGGATGCATGTGCATATACACCAATGTAACTGGAAAAGGTTGTTTTAAAATACTTGGTACATGCTTTCTATGAAAAGGTCAGGTAAAGAAAAGGGTGCTTTTTAAAAAAACTAACCAAACCATTACATATTATACAGACTTGACTTTACAAGAGTATGGTCCCAAACTTTGATAGAAGTCTCCCCTAGGCAGTTTCTCAGTTGTTCTTTAAATGTTGTTTCTTCTTACTCTTTCTGCAGAGATTAGGAAAAACTGACAGTTTATGTTTTTTCTAGATAAAAGTAGAATACTACAAGATGGAAGATCTAAACAAATAAATATCAGTGTGCTGTTTATAGGGATCAAAGACTGATCACAGATCAACATGCCAGACAGACTCCTTCAAACCCCTCGTCAAGTTTCAGACTAACTCATAATTTTTCTTTCTCCACCATCCCAATGCTCCATTCAGTATGTTAGAAGGCAGCATCTTCAACCAAAGGAGATGAGCATTAAAGCACTGCAGCAAACAGAAACCACACTTACCCCTGATAAAGTAGGTAGGTGTTAAATGAACTAATGAGCCAGTGGCACCCCAGAGTCATCTTCATAAACCTCAGACATTTCCATTCAACAGTTTTTTGATGCCCTGGAACATTGACAAGTGTATGTTTCCTAGTAAAATACTGAGTGTGACCAGAACTAATGCATTTTAATCTCTGCACTGGAGGGGACAGTGGTCTGCCTTTCTAATGCTATTCTCCAAGTAACCTCTGAAGAAGGAAGCTCAGCCAGAGTAAAGATATCGTTGCCTATATCAACTGACTGAGACAAAATGGATTTCCTCAGATTAGCGAAGGATTGCCCTTCACTGGAGGGCAAGGCTTTACCTTTAGCCAGATGAGCAGTAAAAAAACAAGAGCCTCTCCACTCTCACCCTCTACCTCTAACTGGGTTGACTCTGCAAGCAGGCCTTCTTACGTTGCCTGTGAATCACACAGCATTTTTCTTAAAAAAAACCAAAACAAAACCAAAATCAAAACCAAAAAAGACATAGCACCATCTTGTTCTTATTGCTCCACACTACCCACTCTTCTCTTTTTTTCCCTGAAGTCAATACAGACACTAAAGGTGACTTTAGCTAAGGAAGTCCTGAAATCCCACATGTTGAAGTTCAGTCATCAACCTTTGAAGTGGAGACATTAGGCAACATCATCACAGCTCTTATGAGTAGCATGATATCAGTACAGTATTTAGGGAGCAAGCATTTATTAAGCACAATTTATTGTGTCTAATGAATGTATCCATAATAAATTCTCCCATAAGTAATTTATCATACGTGTACAGATTATTCCCCCCCCCCATTCTTTACATGCCAAAATATAAATGGATAATTTTCATTGGCTCCTTTTTGGCAACTAGGAGGCAACCACATTTATGGGACTGAAAATTCTCCTGACAAGACACATGCTACCACTTCTCCTGAAGTCAATATTAACTGTGGCATGAAAAGAAGTCAAGGCTCTTGTTGGATTTGCTCTCCCAGTGCACTGTGTGAACTCTCTATTTCTTTTATTCTAATCCCTAAAAGAACCCTCAACCCTTTATTTTTGGTTTCTTAAGGAAAAAAAAACCCAACAAAACAACAAAAAAACCCCAAAATATTACAAATCTTAATAGTTTGTGTTTTTTCTTTTTTAATGTGTTGGTATAAGTTACCTTTCCCTGCATCATGCAGGCCTATGACTGTACTGAATGCACAGGGTGATGCCCTCACACCCAAGAGCAAGCTAGTATATAACCACCAAAGAGGCCAATAGCAGCACTGGTGCCCCGAGAGCAGATCTCTCATGATGACTTGCTGAAAACAGTAGAGTGTGATGGTTTAAGGCCAAGAAGAACAATGTAAAGATCCCTTCCACCCTTTTTGACAGTTTGATCACTTCCATGGCTGGCCTGGAACAACTTGCATAAGGCAAAGTATAGGCAGAGAACAGCAGGGAAATTGGCTGGCAGCTGACAGATACCAGAAGTGCTCTGCAGTTCCCATTCCAGGAAAAGGAATAAACAGCTCCTCTTTCTTTGAGTCCTCGTGAGCCATTTTTCAGGAACAAGGCTTGTACATGACCCAGGTAGTCTGAGAAGATTCACTAGTTACTGAAGAAAATCCCTCTGTGCCCAACAATGTGATTCAAATATGCAGAAGAACCTTTTTTTTTTTATTAACCCATAATTACACATTTGATTACACAGTTTTATTAAAGGAACTTTCTTCAATTTTGCTATTATTATTATTTTGCTGTTATTATAAGTTTTAGGATGCCAGTCTGATTGCAAGTATTTTACAGTAAAGTTTATACAATTGTACACATTTGCATTTCATTTAGGCTTGTATCCACATAATCCTTTTTTTTTCAAATAATAATAATTTTTAAAAAATCAGCTATTTTGAATAATAACATTCTTAGGAGGCAATTCATTGAGTCTAGTTGCTTTCCTCCTACCCAGTGTGCAGGAGAAGGAAAGAATTTAAGAGAGTTATTCTGCACATTTATGCACCTAAGCAATGATGTCCAATAACACTTTAACAAAAGACTCTTGGGAAAGTCACAGCTTCCACTGTGAGGGAGAACAGGCAAGTTTCTGCTACAAGTTACTATGTGAAGTAGCAGGTATGAAGGCTTCATTAATGAATGGAGTCTACAGCAGCTGATTTTACTAGGGTGCTATTACTGGGAAAACATGGGAACAGTTTGGTGGACAGGTCATTTTCCTTCAAAAATGCAGCCATTTTCCAAAAGAATGTTTTAGTGTGGTGTCACAAACTGTTAGAGGTGTAAATGCTGTGCAGTATCCCTCAAATGCAGGCACCCTTTTCAAACACTACCTTTGTTCCAAGCGTGTCTGTGTCTCCATGTGACCACACACCTTTTCTGCCACAGCTGTCAGGAATTACCACTTGCATGTTGGTGCACCTTTCCTCCATCCTAACTGCCCTTTTTCCTAGCAAACAGAATGCTGTAGAAAGAACAGTCTCTTCTGCATTTAGCTAAGCTGTGTATTTGGCAACTCTTTGAGGAAACAGCTCTGCACTGAGGAACCTGGTGAACAGATGTAAAAACAGAGCCATGGTATCAAGCACAGCAATTACTGAACAGTGAATGGAGCCTGAACAATCACCCAGCAGTTGACTACTTAATTCAGTAGCAAGAGTAGGTAGCCTCATTACTCCCCAAAGCTTTACTTTAGGCAGTTCATAAGTTGCAGCCAAAGCCTAGTCTTAAAGCATTAGCCTCATTAAAACAAATTAAAGTACTTGCCATAAAAAACACAAACAAAAACATCAAAACCAACCAAACAAAGCCAACAACAAAACAAAAACAAACACAAACACCAAACAAAACAACAACAACAAAAAACAAAACAAAACACCACCACTCAAAAAAGAAAGACACAACAACAACAAAAACAAACAAAACCAACCAACCCAAAAAAAGCATTTCAAGCCTCCAAAGCCAGCCAGTAACTTCTGGGACCAGTTCACTATTAAATACAGACACTACACATGAAAGAATTGAGTGTATCACTTCACCTCTTTGTGATACTATGTCTAAGGCACAGGCTGACTGCATCAGTACAGTCATTTCTAACTTTTGTGTTTGGAAGTGCTGACTTTATACACACTGGGTGACATTCCCAGTCCATCATTTTAACCCGAGTGTGTGTCTGACTCATGATGCATTGCAATAAAACAAATGCAGTAGAGTCCAATTCAGTGCCAGGTCCCCACAGCTTAAGCAAAACAATCTAGACATTTACTGCCAATAGCATAAGAACAAACCCAAGGAACCTGGATGTGGCCCAGCATGGCATCTCTCCAGTTCTCGTAAATGCAGCTTTGATCTTTGGAAAACTCTGAAGCACAAGAAAAGTCACAAGAGCTGCTGGCACACAAATAGCTGCTGATCCAAATAAACAGACTGCATTTTTCTGGGAAGCCCAGGTAAGTAGCCATTTCAAAAAAGAAACAGCAAGTGTGAGAAAAGGCAGATTTCAAGAATAAAAAATTACAATTAAAGCAGAACTAACCTTTCTTCATAATGACTTTCTTCCCCGTGTCTTGCCAGGGAAGACACTCTCAACCTCTCTTCCTATTAAAGCCTATGGAACCCTGTTCTCCAGCAAGTAGCAGGCTAGGCACTTCAGGACCAAAACCCTTTGTTTTTCCATCCAAGTGATATGGGGCTGCAATCCTGCCAGCACATCTCAGCCCGGACTGAGGGAAGGGGTGACTCAGGCCACTTTACAAGTGCCCTTCTCCAACTCCCTTTCTGCAAGTTACCCAATCACATAATTCCCCACTTTCCATTAAAGGATTTTTAAAAAGTAATTACTCCAGTGCAAAATTATAAGACTTCTTATAGTTCTACTTTGTTGGTTTTTTTGAGCTATGACTGAATGTGACAGCAGGATGTACATACAGATCCATCACTGATTTAGAAGATATATCTGAGATTCAAAAGCTGATGAGAAACTTGAATTCATTTCCTCAGTGTAGCTTCAGGGACTACAGCTATTACCTTTCCTTGGAAGCTTTCTTATTCTTTGAAATGGATGCTGTATGGTTACTTCTTTCAAGCAAAAATTAGACCACTAATTGTTTACTTGCCAAATGTGATTCAGCTCAATAAAGCCAGAGAGATCCAGAACAGGGCAACAAGTGCTTTCAGTCCATTATCAAGACAAAAAGATTAAGTGCTCTAAGCCTGAAAACAGGAGGTCAAGTAAACCACTTTTTCAATTTACTTCACATCAGAAGAATTACAATAGGGACAAAGTTTGCCCCGTCTTTTTAATGGTTTTTCACAAGCCTTAGCATGCATCTTCTTGCCAAACAGATTTCTTTAATATTCTGCACACATAGTACCTCTTCATACGACAGTCCTAGCTCTGCCCTACCCATGAACTACAGCTACATAGGACCTGGATGCAGTTGTGCAAAACATCTGCAGCTCTGAAAAGAGCAAACCGTTTGGTTGCAACTCTCCCACATTTTAAATATTTCAAGGCAGTAACTTTTTTTTTTTCCCTTACACACTTTTTAAATTCTCAGTTTCAACTCTTATTCAGAGAGGGCTTTATTAAAAGACCATTCAAAGATGTTTTTAAAACTATGGGAAGGAAACACGTGTGAAGGTCTAGCTTTTCAGTGCTCATAAACTAAAGTACTTAAGTCCTTTAATAGGTGGGCTCCAGTTGATACTATGACATCTTTCTAGTTGTGACAGCAGACTACAAAATTCAGTTTTCATCTGTTTGTAGAGTTAGGTACAGCTGGCAATGGTCTAGCAGGGTTTTTCCCACTCTCTTAGAAGTAAAGTGCTTGACTTAAGAGAGCAAGAACAGGATCCAGAATTACTGTCTACAACCTTTGTGTTTCATTCTGCCAAAGCTTGTGTTGTAATCTACAGTGTGACCCCTTCCCACACCCCAGCTGGCATTAGTAATCTGTTTACATCTGTATTTATTTAAAGACAATGGCCCTTTAAGAAAAACAAAACCAACAAAAACCAAGAACAAAACAAAACAACAAAAAACCCACAACCAAACAAAACAAAACCAACAAACAAACAGATAACAGATGCCCCCATCTCCTCCATCTATAACTGTTCCTACTTTGTTGACCTAGGAGTGGGAGAATGCCTTAGCAATAATTGCCTATATTAATTCTCAAATAATCAGATTTCAAGTCCTGGAATATTTGTCAGTGATGCTTTGTAGTAGACCTCTGTTATAGTATGTGGGTGAAGGGTAGTACCCTACTTACGTAAGGGCAGATGCAGGGACAAAGGCTCCTATTCATGTCAAAAAGAAGTCAACTTTCACCCTAAACCACCACAGCACTGCTTTTTACTTCATCAGAGAAGCTGCTATTAAAAACACTGGTATGGTAGCAATCCTTGCTTTCAGGAAGTTTTGGAATCTGCTGGTGTTTGACATTCCCCAAAAGGTACCCACAGACAGTTGGAGCACTTACACAAACACCAACAATGAAAAAATTTAGCCCCTACACTTCACCAAGCCCCCATACTATGTTATTGTGCCTTACCTGGGTGGAACAAGGAATGGAAATACTCTAAAATGTGTGGTCTGTTACTTGTCATTTCCCAGGCTGACTGGGCAGCACTTTTACAACATTTACCAAAAGAAATTCAAACTGTTCCAATGACTGTAACAACTGATGCATCTAAATCTCATCAAGTCCATGAACAGGCAATCCAATACAGTTCCAGCAAACTTGCTCAGCAAATCACCCTGGCAGGCAATCTCCATTGCCATCTGCTCGGCCACCAGCACCTCAGCCCACACAGCTTTTGGCTCTACTGGCACAGGAAAGGCAAAGCTCAGTGGACCACAACCAACATGCCCTACTCTGAAAGCATCAGTGCTTGAGCAGCCCTCCCCAGCCAGTCCACCAAGTACAGCACTGGAAGAAGAGCAGAGAAGGTCTCACAGGCAATCAGTGTTCAATGCTCCACTTAGGAATGAGTTGTATTCATCGCATATTAATTTATATTTCAGCAGAAAGTTGCAATTAATCCTGAAGGCATGCAGGACTCCAGTATACCCCTTCTTATTTTTCTCTTTTTATTTTTCCCCCTTTAAAAAGCAAAGCATAAAAGCTAATTTGGTATTGCACGATTTTGTAATAGCACAAAACAAAAGTATTTGGAAGGTGGCACTTAGAATTTCACAGCAGTATGTTATATAACAGGAAAGCCAAATATCATTGGATTTTCCTAATTAAAGATCCAAGAGCACAACAGAGAGACAAAGTTTAAGCATATTCAGTGATTTCACAACATCCTTTAATCCCTGCAAGCAGCAAAGTCTTCTTAAAAAGTTTACAAGCAAAACATTTTGTTAAAACTAATTCTGTGATCTATATATGTATCACAAACATTTATATATATGTTATACTACACAATGAAACTCTTTTGGAGTATATAATTCATGCTGTTTTAACTTAAAGAACATACAAACAAAAGGTCAACTAAAGTTGTGACAAAAGAAATGGAGCAAACACTGTGCAGAGAATGGGAATTAGGTGCTCTGTTGTTCAGTAACAAGTAATTAAGAGCCTCACTGTTTGGCTGTTTTTTCACAGAGTAATATTTAATAATCTCTACATGGCCTGAAATATTCGAGTCTGATGGGAAAGCTCTTATTACAATCACTATTGTCAGGCAAAAAAACAAATTTTCCCCCTCCAGAAAGGGAAATACAGATTGTTCCTACAAAGCTTACTAGACATTATATTAAGTCAAAATAATTATTATGTGAAAATTCAGTCTTCGCAACACAGGATTTTGGAAGGACATCAATAACTGGTTTTCCAATAACCAGTCTTGGAAGACAGTTGCTTCAAAATTAAAAAAAAAATAAGCCTTCCTCAAGTGAAGAACACGGCTCCATATTTACATTATTATGTTTTGACTTGCATGACTCTCACTCACTCCCAGCCTCCTATCTTGGTGTACCTTCACTCTACTTCAGGCCACCAAAATCAGCAAATCATGTAGGATATTTGTGGCAGGTAATTGGTTGAGAATGAGGAAAGACAAAAGCTTTAAAAAATAAGTAAATGGCTCTACAAACAGGCACACATTACAAAAGGTGTTGTAAACAAGGAAGAAAAAAAATAAATCAAAATCTTACTTTGAATTACAGCTGTTGAATCATGCTTGCTCCACAGAACACCCCATTTATTAGTATGCAGTAAATCTACTTACCCACTTCAATTATTTTACAGCATCATAAGAAATAGAACATCCTCTTTAAGGACTGATAAGAAAAGACGTTACAACATCAAAAATACAAAAGTAAACCCCATCTGGTTGCTCCCTACCTGGCTTCTCTCTAAAGTTGTGTTAGTTAACACAGTTTCAAGAGCAGGTGTCTACCTATGTGAGGTATTGGTTGCAGTGTGTCAAACCACACTCCTGGGAGCAATGGCAAAGGCAAGCAAGAGTGAACAGAAGCAAACAGATATAAGTAACCTCTCCAAAACAGTGGCTCTTCTTTGGCAACTTCTTTTGGCAACTTACCAGGTCACATTCACAAGGCCATGTTGTTGTTACCCCTAGTTAAAAACAAACAAACAAACAAACCAAAACCAACCAACCAACACCACCAAACCAAAGCAAACAATAAAACCAACAACAAACACGAACAAAGGAGGCAAAAGACAAAGTACCTCTGCCTAAGAACTCCACTCAAAACTGGCCTGAAGACTTCCATGTTCCATCAGCAGAACCTTCTTGACTTGATTTACAGCAAAATAAAGGCTACAGCCCCACCATTTGGGACTAGATTAGTGGCAAGAGCTACTGGTAATTACCTAGATCTTTTTGAAAAAAAAGATCCAGGACAAGTCCAAGAAAACTCCACAATCAAAGCCTCGAGTATAAATAAGTCTTTAGATGTTAAAGTCTAAGTCATCTTTAGATGTCCAAGAACAGCACTGCCTCAGAATATAACCTACATCTGCACTGTGCATTACTACTAAGTAGAAGCAAAAGCCACTCAACTCCTGTTTACAGGCAGGCAATATAGCAGGACCTGTTTGCAGAGCTAAAATTATTATTAATCACCTCTGCAGACCTTGGGGTCAGGAGCCTATTCAGAGGCACTGAGATGCTGTCTTCCTTTCTCAGGAGAGGCAGAACAAATAGTCATACTGTCACCTTAAATATTTCAGCCTTGGGATGTTGCTTATCCTGCAGGTGTCACCAGTAAGGGAAATCCTTAAGGATAGTCACTAAAACTTTTAACAGAAAAAGGAGGCAAAAGTATGACGATGGTGTGAGCATCCCAGCCTTTGCTGTGCTGCTTTCCTGTGCTCTGCCTCAGCTGTTAACTATGGAGAGTTATGTTAAACACATTGCTGTGAAAAGCAAAGCTGCTCTGCATAAGACTTCAGTGACACTGAGCATCTGAGATGTGCTTTACAGCAGCAATTCCAGAAACTCAAAAGCACAGCGAGGCTCACAGACACTCCCTGAAGACAAACTAGTTGTCAACTGCGTTTCTTAAACTTGAGAATAATGTGGTGAAGAAAAAACCTGGCACGAAAGTAAACAAACATGTTATGGAATATTTCAGAAAAAGACATATTGGAAGCACAAGAACATATCAAAATGCTGATAGCCCAGGCACAATGACAAACACAAGCTGCTTGGTCTGCAGCCTGGTTTTATTGCCAGTACCTCACTCAGCAGCTGGTTGGTGCTGCCCTTTTCTGGTTTACAGATGGCGACTGCCCTCTGCTTTTTCTTTACCCCTCTACCCTCATATTCTGCAGTTCAGACTGTAACTAAACACAGCATTTGAAACATAGCTAGATGGATAGAGAGGATTGATTTTGCTTTAAACACAAAACACTTTTTCTTCCTTTGCTGCAGGGCATAAGAGAGTAAGGTAAACACGTTCTGGTTGTTCCTAGTGAAAGGGAATGCACACAAAATGTTAAAATAGCATTGTCCATGTGTGTGGACTGCATGGGATGGGGTGCACATTCCTCTGTGAAACAGCTGTTACAAGACAAGACAGAATGAAAGACAAGAAGGTTCAGCAGTTTGTTTCCCACCACACGCCACTGCTGCAATCGGAAGTGTAAACAAAGTGTGAACTCCACCGACATGACACCTCTGTCTTCAGAAACAGCTCAGACACATCTGATGTCTTTCATGGTGTCTTAGCATACATGCCAAAGCTTACTACATTGCATTAGTACGTTACATACATTACAAAGCTTAGCAATTTTCATCAGGGCATTAGTCCTCATGCAGGCAATGAGGAAATTGACTTTGAAAGAGAAGAAAAAAACCCCAACAAACTAAAGGTAGAACTGGCTGTGTAGAAGAATGACTTCTCATGTCAAGGGCAGGTAACTGGATATACCTGCATTTCCAAAAACAGCTTTCTGAAAAGCTCTTTGAAGCAGAATTGGGAAACAAGATAGTTTTGTACACTAAGATACAAAAGTGAATCCAGTCCTGTCAGCACTTCTATAATAAACCTTGCCTGTGAAGGAGTTGGAAATGAAGCTGAGAAAGATGTGCAGTTCAAGAATGGAACATCCAATCCTGTTCAGCACACCTGTGTTTTAGGGTGTTATGAGATTTTAGATCTAGGACCTTTCACTAGATTTTCAACTAGTTAGATTGTCCCCACTCAAGACATCAGCACTACAGTCATATTGCCATCAATTAAACTAGAATTCAGGCATCCTACAGAAATGTTATTTTTTAAGGCATATGTTAAATTCCTCACTCTCCTTTCCCCTTGTCATCTCCCATCATAGAGAAGGTAAAAAAAAATTCTTGGTGTTTTATTTGTCATCCACTATCCTCAAATCCTTCAGGAGGCATCCCTGATGGTTCCTGATATGGAAAGAAAGCACATTTGTACCACAGCATACTATAATTTAGGAGATGGCTCTGGCACTAGGCTGGAGCAAGGCTCTTCTGAGACAAAACACCAGCCAGAGTATTTTCTGGCTGCATTCCACAATCCTCCAATACTAAACAGCAGATCACAGAGGAGAAAATTCAACCTCTGTGTGGACTAGGTCAAGTGGTAGGGATGACTTGAGGTTCAGACTGTAGAGGTATTAAACAAAAGAAATAAAGACTGAAGAGCAGGTGGCCAGCTACCAAACTACAAATTTAGTCTTCAAGTACATTGAGTACCTTCCTGGACTTCTAGTACCTTGAGTATTTCTTCCAGGTTATTGAAGTTCATCTCATAAACAGACTCTTTACCTCCTCTTCCAAGCTGATTGCAAACCTGGCCTCCCACACACACTGCTGAGAACCACTGAACTGCGGTGAAGAACCAACTGTATACCCACAACCATGATTTCTAACAGGAAACTTCTGTCTTCCCTAATGACAACTATCTAGACATTAGTACCAGCACAGGAACAGGGCTTCAGATAATTTTTATTCTTAAGTGAAGGACATCAATGGGAAGATTACTATGATTCAGAATCTCTAATTTCCACATTTTGCTTCCCACCAGTCTCAGCAGACACCTATGCTTGATCTGTTTATGCTTGATCTGTTCAAACTCTTGATTCTAAACTTCATTTCCACTTGTTGACATCTGTACAGATAAACTCCTATAAATTAGGCATGGATTCAAATCTAGAGAAGCATAGCTAATCCTTGAGAAAAACTGTCTTGCCTCTAGAGAGCTAAAGAGCAAAATTAGGCTGCAACGGATCTGAAACAACTAGAAGATAATGTTTGACCAGCACTAATAAAAAGGAACAAAACTTCAATGGATTTTAAATCTGTCAATTAGAGAATCTTGTACCATCATCCCCCTGAAGCTACAGAAGGTATTAATCTGTTTCAAAAGAACAGTTCCCCAGCACAAACATAACTGCAGATCTGTGTCAGTACTGACACAGCAGTTCAGCTTTCCACCAGCACATCTTGTTTCAAACCTCCTGTCTCCCCTTGTAATACAGGGACACAAATTCTACTTTCTGGAGAAACCTGCAGCCAGGTTAAGCTGAAGTGATCTGCCTACTGGAATTTTATTTATTCTAGCCATTATCAGCAAGTTAATAATTTAAAGGAGAAAGCAAAGCTAACATTTGAGTACTTCTCCTCTGAAACTACCAGTATAAAATGTAAACAATCTGCACTATCTCCAGTCATTCCTATACCTTGAGCTTGACTAAGCAGTTGCACTTTTTCTATGCATACACACCACTAAGGTGGAGATTGGGACAACTTGGCTCTTCAATGGCTGCCATAATCAAACCTGTAAGTCAATGACAGGGGAGTTTTGTGTAAAATTTGGTAAATGTGATTCCACTCCTCTTAGAGATAAAATACTTTGCCTCAAGCAACAAGATGTGAAAGCCTACATTTTAGAGCACTCTCTAATTTAATTTCTGCATTTTTATTTGCTTATTAAACATTGCCCATAGCCTCCCTCACTTTCATTATGCAGCTCTGACCCACAGACAGCAGCAGCTACTCATAGCATGCTTCAAGTCAATGCAGGTGAAACATACGTATGAGCTTCAAGTGGTGCTTGGCTGAAAAACCAAGAGCACTGTGAGATGTGCACCTTCAGCGAGTGAAGGCAGTTCATTAAACTAAATTGCATCAATCATTGTGGCATTTGCTCTTCTGGCACAGTTAATTGTGGACTAAGGCTGGGTAAGACTGGGTTAAACGACTCCTTAATGTAGCTTAAAAAACACCAAACACAAATCACTTCTGAAGAGATTTCTGATAATAATACAAAACTCTTTTGAGGTGCTGTCACTTAGAACTCTTAATTCTCAAATACCAGAAAAACAAGCTCTTCAGTTGTAAAGTACAGATTAAATTTAAAGAAGGGGGGGTGGGGTGGCAGTGGTGAAGGAGTGGGGAAAGCAAGCACAAAAAGTACTCAGTGGATAGCTGAGTAAGCAAAGAATGTACATGTGTGAGTTTGTACAGGAAGAAAAATTATGTACTCCCACTGATTCAGCTGAGCTCAGTAACGAGTGGAGTTCCATCATCTCTCGCTCATGGCCACAAGCAACCCTCTAGGACAGCGTTCATTAATTTCTCTGGAGTCCAATATGACAAGCAGAAGATTTTTTTCTTAAAAATAAAGCCAGACTTCTACATACTTGGACACAAAGGCAACTCTGAAGGAGGGAATGGATACAGCAGTTTCTGAGCAAGGTTGCAAACAGCAACAGAGTGCTAAGTCTCTTGACAACATCACAATCACAAACGGGAGCGGATTCAGCTGCAACATACTTCTTTTAAAAATACATGCTTACCTATTGCCTTCTTTTTCCACTTCAAAAGAAAAATATGGTACTACCCAAGCATGTGTAATGAGCATAGAGGGCCATTTCTTCTCGTTGTCATCCTATGCCAATGGCATATTACTGTATAAACCTCTTGAAGGAGTATTATTTGCATATTTTCAGGGGAAAAAAAAAAAGCAGCAAAAGAATTTCAAGGTCCTTGGACAGATGTACAACTTGACAGATCTCTCTCTCTCTTCCCCGATAAGAAATGGTCACAACCCTAAATTCCTTTTACATGTATTTTCCCCACAGTTGGAACTGTACTCCCCACAAGTAGAATTGTATTCCCATTTCAAGGTTTTTAAAGCCACTACTTTCACAGTGGTAACAGTGAAGAAGGAAGAAGTGACATAGCTTCCTGAACAGTCTTTCATGATTGGTGCTTCTTATATAAAGCTTTCTAAATTAAGTTGAACTCCAGCCTTTTTGCAACTTCAACAAACATTCTGTCCTGCAAGTTGAGTAACCAAATACTGCATCCTGTTCTCACATGGACAGCTCTGATGAATATGTTATCATTTATATCTTAGTTGAAATAACCCTGTTTATTTGCAAAAGTTGCTTTGCAACATCCAGTCTTTCCCTAATTAACACTGTTCAAGACTGTCCTGAGTTCATGTGCCAAGTTAACCTCAATTCCTTTTAACAAATATCTTATTAAAAGTATAAACGTTCTTTTCTTTTTTTTTAATTTTCCTATCCACACACACCATGTGTGCAGTATGCTCCCTGAGCACATGGACAGACCACAGGCTGCTTTCCCCCTCAAAGACAGTTGACAAAATATACGAACACAGCCCTCCAGAATCAGCAGTGGAAGCCTCCTCTCTGGGAACTGAGCTAGAAGCGTAAAATGACTCTTCCCCAGCACAGATAAACTCTCAGGAATCCCAGCACACACCTTGATGAACGGACTGTGTTACAGCACAAGCCAAGTCCTCAGACCAGGGACTTCCACTCTGAAAGCCAGAGGGACTGAACAAATCAGATTTGCTCTACTGGCCTGCAGAAACATTCCCTGCTATCCCTGACACTTCCAGCATGGTCTCTGCTTTACTGCAAATAAATTACTGCACGTTAGGATCTCTTTGTCTTTATTACAAGTAAATTGGTTTATGCTACCCAGTACCTACAGCTATAAACAGTGAAATCCTGCAAGGGAGACAGCTTTGTAGTAACTACCTGAAAAGCATACTACTTCCTTCTGCACACCCAGTAGCTGCAAATTAGGTAATTGAGAAAGAGGTTTTTTCAAGAATATATGTCCCAGATACCTTGAGAGTTGCTTTTAAATAATTGTCCAGAAAACAAAATCACAGATACTTTGGGATCCCTCTTCTGGTCTTGGCTGGCAGAAAGGAAGAGGAAATGGAGAGAAACATTAGAATAATTCACTGGAAAGTGCAGGAACAAAGAAACATAATCCTGGTTCTCAGCTCTGTGTCTTTACACAACCAACACTAATGAGAATTGGTACCTTTCCTTCCTTCCTTCGGTGATTTACTTCAACTGTTAAGAGCTGCCTGCTGTTTGACCAAAACAAATGGGAGGTCAGCCTACTGACAAGCCTTAAGAGGGCCCACTGGGAGAACCACCAAACCAGGCGGTTTTGCTGGTTTCAAATGTGGTGGAAGCCAGAGCCCAAGCTGTCATTCTAGATCCAGCCTGAGGCACTGACTGCACAGCGTGGGATTGGATTACACTTCCACACCCCATGCAGTACCTGTTTTGTAGGTATACAGTTTCAGTTTCCAGGACTTAAGAGTTTAATGCCCTTGAAGATGCTAAATCCCCTTTTTCTTGCAGGTACCGTAAGCTTGGGTTTGAGTGTAGGAACAGCAACAAAATAGCAACTGAATTAAAAGTTAACCAGTCTGAGTCTATTTCCCCCATACAGGGAGCACAGGGAGACTAAGCAGACAAACAATCATCTTAGAAGAAACCTCCCCTATCTCTCTGGATGACTAAATCTGACATCTGAAACAAGCATGACACAAAAACATGACCATCCACACAACAGCAGCAAAATCTGCTGGTAATCACAGACATGGCTGCCATGCACCAAAGGACTGGAAAAAACCCTTGTTTTTGAAATGACAAGGAGTCAGTGTTACTGTTCAGAGACCTAAAGCATGTATGTCTAGCTTTGCATTAGCAAATACTCAGCAGATTAGATGCACAGAACCTTGATCAGTTCTAAATAAGCAGGCAGGTGAAGGATTCCACTGTTAGGTTCATTCATTTGCCATAAATCTCATACGGTAGCTACTGTCATTTATTCATTATTCAAATATACAATCCAGAAATATAAGCATTACTTTTCTACACTCTTCAAATGATAATTTTGGAAGCACAACATTATCAGTAGTCTGAGAAGGCAATCCCCACTACCATCCAAGAAGAAAGAGAGGAGGCATCACTTAATTTCATAAACACCAAGAGTTACTAAGACTCCATCCAAGGTTCACAAAATCAAGAAGGCAGAGGTGAGAAACACTATGGTGAATTGAATTGCTTGTGATTGAACTCCAAGAATGGCTGTGCCCAAAGTTCACAAACATGAGATGGATACCTTCAATTAAACACTCATCTACCTGGACATACACATACATGATTTACATAAAGAACCATATCCACACACTATCTTCAGTCACAGTAATTGTTTATTTTACAAGGTAAGTGTTAAGGGAACACACTGAAGCTGTTAAGAGAGTGATTCTGTGACTGTTTTGTCTGGTTTCTTTGTGCATCCAGTTGCAGAACTGCTGGAAAGCAGCAGTACACTACGTAACAAAATTCTTGTATGTTATAATGGGGGAACAGACTAGAGAATTTCAATAAAAGGGAATAAAAGGCAATTCAAAGTAATTTTTATTTGCCCTGCAGAACGATGCCACAGCACCTCAAGACCCTGCAATAGTGGATGCTACACAGACACTAAGGAAAACTGCAGGCCTTATCCCAAATACAGGGGAGCAAAGGAAGTTAAAATATTTGGTAATAAAGCAGTGAATACAATCCACATCAAAGGAAAGGAAGTATCTGGAGCATGTGGCTACAAAGATGACTGCAGGCTTGTAGTATCTCCAGTTTTTGTTTGGTTGATTTTTTTAAAGTAGTCCTTGCAAAAAAATTCATTTCATTATTTGTTTACACTGGAGGAACAAACTCATTGCCTACCACACTTTTCAGATTACAACATAGACAGCCAAAGACAAGAAAAGAAATGGCTGATATCAAAATCAATTCACAGAAAATGGCACAAATATTAGGCACTTTATGATCCACAAAACTAACAATTTCACAGATGACTAAAACAACTCTCACACAAACACTAATCAAGTCTTAGAAGACCTGAACTACCAAAATTTAGAACTTGTGATGATATTCAAATGTCCTTAATGGAGGAATGAGCTGCTTTATTACTTCAGAGTACTAACTGCATCTTGGGTTTTGAACAGTCCAAACTGCAGATAAAGAACACATGCAGCCCATCTCCCACAAAGGTGACACTGACTTACTATGTGCTAGAAGCAGAAAAACAAAACAAAACAAAAATCTCAGCAGCTGCAGGTGCTTGCTGAGAAAAGGGGACAGGTAAAGAACCAAGACGAAGCAAACACTGTAAAGTAGCAACAGAAGAGACTCTAAATTAGACTCAAGGGAGCTTCACACGGGTTCATCACACATCTTATGATACTGCTGCACTGGAGTGACCTTGCTTGGTACTGGGAAGGGAAGGACACCACCATGAACTTATATGTGCTCTTCATGAACAGGCATTCAAACTCTAACACACCTAACCACTGATAATGCATTCAAATGCACAGAAGAGTAAATAACTGTATGTATCAGTGTGAAAATTATCTTCTAGAGACAGCATAAGTCATTTGAAGCATTTTGTAAAATAAAAACAAAGGAGTATACTCCTAAAATATTTTGTACAGCCTCCTATATTACACTAGTAGCACTCAAGCCGCCACATTTTTATCTTCTTAGAACCACATGCACTTGTTGGTTTGCTGTCTGTGCTCCTGTACACATTTGTCTACTTATATTTTACAGCAACAAGAGGAAAAAAAGGAGTAATAAAAAAATTATTATAAACAGCCAGTTCTAAGAGGCAAAGGATAAGCATATCTGTATAACTGCTGCAAGTAGAAAACTCTAGCTAAGTCAACAAGAACTTTTACCCTGGGAAGTCTCAGTGCCACTGAACAAAACTAGGAAAGTTATTGATTCTCAGCTTTGTGGACTATTGACTCTGGAAGTCATCCAGTGGGTGCTAAAGGAAAGTAATATGCTTCTTAAAACATTAAAAACTCAATAACCTCACACTAGAGTTTTAGTGCCATTTTATGTGGACAGTTTCAAATACAGATAAGATCAGGAAGCTATGCACACAAGACCCTAACACATTAGGCATGTTAACAATGACCAGCAATATATATTTTATCTCTGTGTTCAAATCTGTCAGGTTCTTTACTATTCTGAAAGAAGAAAAAAGTATAAGCTGCAAACTCAAAAAATCTTGAGTTCTGAATTTGTAGCAGCTACCAAGCTACCTTTTTCCTTCAAGAAGCAGAAAATAACCAGTTAGCTGTAAATTATTCAGCTCTAATAAATATACATACTATAAATTTGCTATTTAAATGCTTGATAGCCTCTTGTATTACACAGTAGACCGGTAACATCTGAAATATGTAACAATGTCTTAAGGCTACAAACTAACATTTGTTTTGTAAACAAAAAAATCTGGTACAATTCCCCCCACACACCCCCAAAGGAGTGCTCATATAAATTGAATCACCTGATTTTAAAAGGGTTTTTAAGGTCCAGGATCCCCAATAGACCAACAGAAGTTAAACACCAGGATCCATGAGCAAAACATTAATTACATGATATAAGACAAACAGTGGCTACACAGGCTTGACAGACCTCTGTCATAAATCAATAGCCATCAGCATCCTTCTGCCACCAGTCATCTACTTTCAACACTGTAATATTTCCCTTTTTAGAAGTTAATATTTGTTTGGGGAGAGGGGGTTGTTTTTGTTTGTTTGTTTTTTTCTGGTCAGACTTTTCAAAGTCAACATATTTGAAGAGTGTGTATTTTTCTATACTCTGCCAAAGGCACACTGCCCCTCATGAACATGCATGGAAGCATCACTAATTTTACACTGTTTTTGGCAAAGCTATCCCATACAAGAGGATGGTATTGCATTCTCAAAGCCTATATTCACTTTTTTTTTAATAGCTATTTATAGACTGCGTTCAGAAATCAAAGAAAACATACAGAAATTCATCTATATATTTCTGATGCAAGACCTTGATTCCTACTGGAAAAAAATGGGGTTAAGAAAAAAAGTGGATTTTTTTTCTTCTTCTTCTTTTTCTATCAAAAGCAGATTATTACATAACAATCCAGGGGACTTAAATGCAGACACCTATCAAGCACAGTGTAATCATGGGTACCAAACTGCACCAGTCACACAGACTCTACAGCACACAGAAGACCTAACGTACCCTTGTTCTCCCGTGCAGCATATTGCACACACAGACCTGATGGTGCTGCACAACTGCCACATACCTTTCACTCTTCTGGAATTCCCGTTCTTTTGCTGCTCATCCTCTTCATTAATGGTGAATAAACCCAGAGGATTTGGCCTGGAACTTTTCTTCAGTCTCTCTTGTCGGAGAGCAGTAATGGAGCCAGTCATGTTGCCGTCGCCTCTTGCTTATTAAAAAAATGAGAAGTAAGAAGCTGCAGCCCCTGCTTAGCTGCTAGCTGCAACACTGCCCGTTCATTTGAGCACTTGTAATAGATCCCCTATGGATAAGCAGTATGCAAACAGCTGACAAATACCAACATCCAGTCGGCAGCCAAAGGCTTGCAGTCTTTCCCCACCTTCGAGAAAAGCCCCAATTGAAGGCACATCGGTTTGGATGCTGCTCCTCGCCGTCTTAACCTATTCAATCAGATCCCAGCCCACAGCTCGGGGTTCCCCTCTGCAGCACCTTTTCCTCCTGCAACCCTCTTCCAGCTACATCATACTAAAATATTCAGCACGCAACACAAGGAGAAAATATGACCTGCCGCTGTTAACAGTTGCCCTGACAACACTGACACATCCTAATCAAAGGGGGTCAGAGTGTTGTCTCCTCAGCTGCAGCAAGCCGGCCTCAGGAACGCTGTCTCCCTCCCGCACTCTTGCTGGGAGCTGGAGGCACCTCAGCAGCTGGGGCTGCTCCTTCCTCCTGGCAGGGCGGCGGGAGGATGGGGCTGCGCTTGCACAAGCAGATGAGCACCGAGAGAAAAGAAGCCTGGAAGGCTGCAGGCATCAGCCTGCATTTTGCCAGCTGCTCTGCTTATTCATGTTTAAAATTTTAGCCTGCTTGCAAGTAAAACAGGGAGGATGAGTCTTCTTCCATATAAGCATGTGTTGGGTGTCCTCCACCCCTCCTCCCCCCCCTTAACTGAATCACCTTCCTATGCAATGCATACCTTTTGCATTAGGAATGTGTACACCCACAATTACAGGCAGGTGTTGGGACATTCTTCTCCATGTGTGAAAACTCAAAAATCAGGATTTCTACCTTGTACAGACAACACAGGACAAGAAAAGGACTTTTGAAGTGAATTACTTTTACAGCACCGACCATTAACATTCACTTTGCAAAATAACAAAAACCAAATACAGCCTGAGTGGCCCTGATTAGTTGTGTTTCCTTCATATGCTGCTATTATGGATTTTCTTTAGCTGTTTATGACAGAGCACTTGCTCAGAGATTTTGCACTTTCCATCTTTCACAGCTCCAAATGCCACTATATAACATACTAGATGCTTTACCTGGGAGATCAAAATCTTCATGCACCTTTCTAATTCTGTGTGTGCTCACCATTTCAAAAGGCTACTGCAGAAAAACTGCAAGCTAGAAGATCTATAATATTTTTAAATTACAGATTTTTTCCCCGCTTCCGATATTTTTTTTAACAGAATGTGGATGTAACCTGAACAGCAACCACAAGATGGCACATATATTAGTTGACAAGTGTGCAGGTGACTTATACCAGAAATCCAAAATAATACAACTGTATATGATCACCCCGATGACCCGAGTCATTATATTGAAGAGACAGGCTCAGAGTTTATGACAGTCAACATGGAAGATAGCATGGTGGCCTGGGATGCTCTTTACAGAGAAGTCCTGGATCATGTTCAGTCAGAAGGACAGCTCTGTTCTAACAGACCTCAGGCTCAGCAGCAATGGATGGAGAACAACACAGAAGCACCTGAAGGCTCATCTGAGCCACTCTTCCTTCTCCAGCACAGGCACAAAACATCCAACCAAACCAGAAGTATTCTGTAAGAGGGCACCAGTTCTGAACCACACCCCCAGCCCACCTCCAGTACATACTTCCTTCTGGTTATATCCTGCCACTTGGCTACACCTTGTATACAGAAGCTATACACCATGACATTTGTCTACAGCTAGAGATGCTTACACTAAAGGGTGTGAGCCAAAGGAAAAAAGTAAGAAAAACACAAGCTGTTCTTTAGCTCAGTAAATTGCCTTCTGGGCTTTATACAGGCTACTACTTTTTGTCCTGTAGAAGAAACCGATCCATTCCTCAAATCCCACCCATTTAATGCCTGCCATTAATATCACATAATAGTACATACACAGCCACAAGAAAAGGATGGTAGATAGTAGCATGAATCCTTTCCAAACTCACCCAAGATGGTTACCAACAGAATAAAAAGAACAGAAATGTGGCAACTTAGATAAACATCACTCCACTCCTTTTCACTGTTTGAAGTCACAAAGAAAGCACTCCTACCCATTTAAACATTACATTTGGTCAATCACCTTTCATTGCTGAACTACTTAAATAGGGATTTTAAAACATTTTGGAAGTATCTAACACACAAAAATACACCTGACAGGATGGGTTTTCAAGTTCACAGGTGTTTCAGCACCTCCATTTCCCTGCTACCTGAGTCACAGAGATGATCTACAAGGCAGTGAATGCCTTCCTTGGGCCTTGCAGGATGATGCCCTGCACCCCTGAGAGTGACTTGCTCCAAGTACAGAATGTAGCAATAAGGAGGGTGCTTCAGGGGCTGGTGAAGGTGGATCTGGGCTGTGACACACAGGCAGCTGAGGTGCTGGTGCCTGTTTCTTTCTGTTGTCTTAGTAATGGCAGAGATGAATTCTGTCAGAGGAAAAGAACGAACGCCTTGTTCAGTTTCTGCAGCACGGTTTTATTTCAAAGTCCCTGTGGTTAAAAACTGTGCCAGCCCCACAACATGTTTTCCAATCCCTAATAAAATGGCATCCTGGCCATCTAAAACCTATTACATCTGAAAGACACCTATTACATTAGAAGATAACACATCACTTTAAGATATTTGGGATGGTTTTTTTGGTAAAAAACTCTTCTTAAAACACCATTTATTAAGTATGCATAAAAAGGTACTGATGCTGCATAAAACCAGACTATACTGACAAATACCCTTGCTCCATACATTGGTTTAGGGTAGAGAAATTCCTGAGCTATCCCTGGAAGGAAAGCTTTACTTCTTTCAGCCTTGTCTCAGTTATGTGGGAGCTTCTATATTAAGATTGGGATGAAAGCAACATTCCCTCAAGGGAACAAAGTGGTGGATAATGTTAGTAGCAAGGCTGTTGAATTCTTATTAAAAACAAACCAACCAAAAATAAATAAATAAATAAACCAAACCCCATTTGCTTACACAGCCCCTATTAGTGATTCCCCCCCTCATTAAGTATTAATTGTACTGTGTACCAATACAATCACAGCAGAGCTTTCACTGACAGGATGAGACTCTCTCATGAGACAGAATAAAAGCAACCATGTATCTTGAAGTCACTGGGTAATTTTTAGTTTTTCCTTTTTACAACACTGTCAAACTTGTTATGAGTTAAACCATCACACAAACACACCCACTGTCATCCACTGGATTCTATAGGTGTAATTACCTGCACAATACATAATCTGACATGCAACAGTCTTACACAGCAGTTTGCTCAAACACTATTAAGATAATTATATTGTGATGTGGGAAATGTAAATATTTAGAACAATGTGCTTATTGATGTTTCTGCTTTAATATCAGGTATTAAGGTATATTGGGTTTGCATGGCAAGGCTTGAGAGAGGGCTGCAGGGGTGACTTCTGTGAGAAGCTGCTATGTCCAGGATGGATCCACAGCTGGCCAAGGCCTAGACCATCAGAAATGGTGGCAGAGCCTCTGTGGCAATGCATATAAGTCAGGGAGACGAGTGAATACGTGAGAGAAACAATGCTGCAGGCACCAAGGTCAGTGACAGAGAGAGGAGGTGCTCCAAGTGCCAGAACAGAGAATCCCCTGCAGCCTGTGGTGAGGTATGCTGTCCCCCTGCAGCTCAGGGAGGTTAATGGTGGAGCAGGTATCTACCTGCAGCTCATGGAGGACCCCATGATAGAGCAGGTGGATGCCCAAAGGAGGCTGTGGGCAGAACCTGTGGAGAGAGGAGCAAGTTTGCTGGCAGGACTTGTGACCCCACAGGGGACCCATAGTGGAGCAGTCTGTTCCTGAAGGACCACACTCTGTGGAAAGGACCTTGAAGAACTGTAGTCTGTGGGAAGGACTCAGCGTTGGAGTTGAGTTGCAAACAGAAGCACTCATAAGCTACTGCTGGATCACAGTATAGAGATTTTTTCCTCCCACTCCAGGAAACACCCATTGTACATTCATCAAGCTACATTTTAGAGGAATTTAATGCATTTCTCCTATTTTCTTAGCACAAGAGAAGGTAAAATAGTGTTTTAAAAAAGGACTATACCCTTAGAGCAAGCAACCAAGAAGTCAGGATTCAATGGGAAACTCCCCCCAGTACCACCACCTCCTCCTCCTCCTCCTCATACAGTATCATCGAGAAAGGATATGGCATTTTGGGTTTATACACCCCTTGCCAGCATGAAACAAGAAGGTTCCACTGGGAACTGTGGAAAAGTCTTTCTTTCTTGGGAAAAAAAAATACCAGGAAAATCAGTGTACATTTAAAAGCTCCCATCCATCCACCGAAAACATTTAAATGTACCTACTCATCAAAACACACAATCATTTTTGTATGGACATTTTCAAAATTACCTAAAAAGTTGTGGGTTAAGAACTCATTAAAAATACATAATAGATACAGTGCTAGATTATACAATCATAGAGTATCTAGAGTTGGAAAAGACCCATAAGTATCAAGTGCAACTCCCTGTACCTCACAAGACAATACTGGAATATATAGACCCCAAAATCAATCTCTCCCTTATTTCCTTCAGGAGATTCATCCCTCTGCATTTACTTTCTACTTCACCAGGCTTTAAATCAGGCCAAAAGAAACAAAGTAAGAGCTTCCCCCCTACCACCCCTGCCTGCTGTTGTGTGAGAAACCAGCTATTTACTCAGCATCAAAAGACTGGAAACCTTCTTTTCAATGCCATGTAAATCTAGGACAGAGTAAAATAGCCTTAAGACGACAGACAGGATTTTTTCCTCCCTTGATTTAAAACAAAACAAACCAACCAAACAAACAGTTAAATTGGAAATAGCAAAAACAGACACTATATTAGAAAAAAATACCTGCTTCCATTAAGCCAACCACTGTCTCAAACACTGTGCACACATTTTTTCCACTGCTGCTTTGTTTTCTACCTTCTACCCCTGTCAAAAAAGGATAGAAAATAACCTTGTCTTTACAAAGGTTTCTAAATCTCTCTTCAGAGCTCTCTAAGCTCTCACTTTTATATACAAGATAATAAAGAACTGGAACATTATTTTACAGAAATATATTATTTTTTTAAAACCAGTATTCAGTGTATAAACATCTGATATAATAATTGATTTAATCTTTTTGCCTTCTTGGAAGGAAGAAAAGGGCACCTTGCATTAATCAGTAAGACTGAGCATAAAATGCTAAAAAATAAGAAGGGAAACCTTCATCTTTTTGACTAATGAGAATCCTGCTGACAAGAGTATAGATGCACTCTGAATAGCTTTAAATAAGCAATGAGTCAACTCACTTATAAAAGTCAAGGCCATAAAACCACAGTAGTTTCATGAACTTATTATTCATTCATCCATTGAATTAGGTGTTTCAACTCAAAGAGCAGAACTGTTCATCCTTTCTAAGCAAATATCAACTTAAATACATGCTGGGGAAGCAGAGAGGAGCAGCAGTAGATTATCAAGAATCTTCAAAAATCAAGCTTAGAAAGGCAGGTTCAACTCTTTTCTCCTTTGTCTCCTGGAGCTTGAACAGACATGTCTTTATTCTGGTTTCATATCTCAGTATCTATTTTTCCAATAAATTGAATTCAGAATTATTATAAATATCTGCCTAAGAAACAATACATTTAAAATAAGCTAGGTCTGAAGATGAAAACCGGCCCCAGGTCTTTTTTTCTCCTATTAAGTATCCTGACTACTTTGGCATCTTCAGCTCACCCATCTGTTTATAGGGCCCATCATATGTGTTAAAAAGACCATGTACATTATTGATACTATTTTTATCAAAGCAGCACGACGACATACTCTTCAGCTGCAGAGAAAAGCAGCCATGACAATCCTCTCATGTGATGTGGGAGACTTGCTTCTCCAGTCCCCACCTCACCTCTACCCACCACAGTGGTGAATCACAGGCAGCACTACCTTCGAGACGCTGCAGCAGGAGGCAGCTCCACCAGGGAGCCACCCCTGGGCACATGTGCCCAGGCACAGCAGACTTCTCTGGGAGGTGACCTCTTCCCACTTTCAGCTAAGTTCTCCCTTTGATGTGTGCAGTGCCACACACTGGACCAAGGGATGCTAAAAGAGCCTCAGATGCAGCAACTCTGAAGGTAAGTGCCCTTTTGTCAGTTCAAACTGAGCCTGTGTGCACTCCTATGCACACAGAAACTGAGAAGGCTAGAGCCCTGCCCCGACTCAAACTCGCTCATTAGAGCAAAAGAGACGTAATATGTAGGGATGTCTCATCACCCATAAATATTCTGAACACATAAACACCAATAAAACAATCAAATACAAGATGTACATTAGCAAGTCTTGTTACATTCTTTTAATTAAATGGATTTGCATAGTATGACTAATCATAAAAATTGCACAATGAGTACCACAATGAATAAAAACATATTAGATCATTCTTAGCCAATACTTTTTATTTAGATATGACAGGATGATACTGGATCAGACCCTATAGCAGGACATACCCTGTAACTTCAGCTAGTGCTCAGTTAAATAAGGGAAGGCAGCAAGGAATGGGGACTTCACAGCACAACAGGGAATGGGAATTCAGTAAGATGCAGAAGTCATCAAGGCCAAAGCCTTGGTAATGTTGTCACAGCTTCTGTCTGTAAAAAGCTTATTTTTAAAATACCCAGTTTGTGTAGCTGTCAAGAGAACCAAGCACTTGTAAAGCACTCAAAACAAAGAGCACTTATGTACATACAGAGGTTTTTGCTAGAAATGTGAAAATACTCCAAAGAAATGGCAGGCAGCTTTTTCACAGCAGCATTAACATACTTAAAAGATAAGGCAAACATGTCAAGACCAAAGTAAAATCTTCTGTATTGTTGTATTACTGACATTATCCAATAGGTGGAATCCTGTGAACTACTTCATTCTGTGTTAATTACCAGTGATCTCCTGACATCTTACTTCCCAAAACATTCATTGGAAAGTGACCAAGAAAACTGGGCTTCTGGATTCTATTAACGTTAAGGGAGTATTGGACAGAGACATGATAAATACTTAGAGACATCATTACTTCATTTCTCCCCTTCACAATCTAGTTTTATAGTGACTGAAATATGTCATAGCATCACTTAACATTTCTGAACTATCTCAAAATCCACAGGAGTCAGGGTTGCTGACTCCATCCATTTCAATCGTGACACAGCCCGTCACCCATATGTCATCTTATCAGACAACCTAGGGTCATTTACCTTGAACTGACAGATCTCCTAGGATACGCATTTTTAAGATTTTTCTCCAAAGCCACAAATGGTATGAATATACCTTCATTTTTTTTTAATGAAAGCAGATTTATTTTAATAGAAACAAATACAGCATGTCTCCAGAATCAAAAGTCAAAACAGCTGCAGAATTAAATCTGAACCAGTTTAATAAATGCTCTTCTAGTCTTTTTAACCTTAAACATGTATACTATGCATGTAGTCTGCTCTGCCACAGCTCTGCGCAAGCCACTGCATTTAAGAGAAGTCACATACAGGAGATCTCCTTCCTGGAGGAAAGGTGCATGCACAAACAGAATGATCACAACGATATTAGTGTGCTAGCACCACACTGTGGCTTGTATTGTGAGTCTCGACTTGCACACATTTTTTCAAGTGGAAATGAAAATATGTTGTTGCTAAATTATACTGTATTTACATAATTGAGACAATTATTGCACTGATCATATTTAATTACCTTTAATACCACAAATAATTTTCAGCTGCAAAGTTTTAAAGCTGTTTATCTATGATAGTAATAAGTCAGCCATCATACAAATAAAACAGCTGCCATTGCAGATTACTGTAAATTTACAATTTTTACAGGGTGAAATAGCACATACAGAAGAATATCCATTTGCAAAATGAAACCCCAGTAAAATGGCAATGGAAACTACTTCAACTAGGTTAGTAGAAGCGCTCTTCCAGTAGGGGAAACAGCACTTAAACCAACTGCTCCAGCATCATTTAACAGACCTGATTTTTTATGACTTCTGGAGGGTTTTTATGTCAGTGTTCGGTTTAGGGATTTTTGTTTAGGGGGTTGGGTGAATTTCTTTTGGTTGGTGGTGTTTCTTTGTTTTTGAGTGTGGGTGTGTGTGGGTGGGTGTGTGTTGGGTTTTTGTTATGGTTTCTCCTCCCCCCTCCCTTCACCCAGCCCCCTTTTTTTAACACTAGCAGTGCTGGCAGTAGGTGGATATAGAAAGACACCCTGACTCACATTATGTAATACGCATATAAAAAGACTTCTTCAAACTTTCCAACAGTGGGTAGCGCTTCCACAGATATTACTTAACCAGTAAGAGACACCCAAGAGACAGTAGTTCAGCAGCTTTCTAGAGCTGAGGGTGGCTTCTATAAAGATACGCTCTGTGATCAACCAAGGTGTAAGCTGCGGGTCGGAGCAAAGAACAACGGGCGAAGCACGGGTAACCCGCGGGCCGTATGACACAGAAGGGGCGGAGGGCAGGGCAGAGCCGGGCCCATCTCCCCGCCCGGTGTCGGTGGGCGGGCACAGGCCGCGGCGGGAGCGGTGCCGCCCCCTCACCGGCACGGCAGCGGGGAGAACGGGATCGCCCGTGCCGGGCTGCAGTAAATCCCTGGCTGGAAGCGTCATACGAGACTCGCCTGCAAAACTATAACTTGATAAACAAGCGATGGCTGAAAAGGTCTCACCAGCTGTGAGCGCTTGGCTTTAACAAGCTACCTGGTACTGATGCCTTTTAAAGTGTAGATTTGCTCTGCTGCAGAAGAACAGAATAATCAATATTCTGTTATTCAGAATAATCAACTCACTGAGGAAAATACTAACTTAATGATTTTGCTTGCTCTTCTAGTTAGTTGCTTTGCACCAAGGCAAGCTCACCAGTCTCCCAGAGCCTGAGCAGAGTGCTATTACCTGTGCCCAGGGCTGGCCCAGGTGGGCAGCGTGCGTGAGGAAGTCTCACAGAACTCCTGTGTTTATGGGTGGGCAGCCATAGAACAAGGTGCCTTAAGAGCTTCTCTGTTTGGTGTTCCCCACAAGAGGGCCCCTCTCATCTCAGAAACCACTGTAAAATAAGCTAGCAATGTAAGGTGCTCAAGTAGCTATGATCAAAAGATTCTAGCTGGTATAAATTAGCATACCCCCTCTCTCTCTACTCATTTTGCCATCTGTGTATTTTATGAATGCAGAGTTAAAAAAAACCAACCAACCAAAAAACAACAGCAAAAAAACCCCAACCAAATCTCTCTCCCTGGCAATTAAGCCAATTCACCTCAAGAAATCTAGTTAAGCACAGTAAACCATCTGCCCAACAATAAAGGGATCCACTTATAACATCTTTCCTCAAAGTCCTCCTGGTGCTGTTCAAGCTTTCCCTGGGATCACCTCTGAAAGTATGTCTATTTAGCCACAGGAGGAGCGAGAGGGTGGAACGAAACATAAACATACATAGTTATGTATGTGTTGTGGTGTAAGTGGTTTGTTTTGTTTAGCAAACAGGAGGAGTAAGTCAACCAGTAGTCAATTTCACCAAACCAGAACGGAAGCTTGACCTTCCTGAGAAGCTGGATCCAGACACAGTTGTTCTGCTGGCAGAGCAGACCACAGCCAAAGCCACCGGCACGGCCCTCCCTGAGCACAAACATCTGCTCCCTCGTGGACAGACTGAACATCCTGACATACTACCAGTGTGTTCCTGTTTGTCAACACCTGGAAAGTGGCCCCTGTGATAACTCACAAGACCTAAAAGAACCTTAACAAGACAACAAACAGTTTCACAGAAGTTCAACTCTGACATTTCGCACAGGAGGAAGTTTTGAATTAACTTCAACAGCACAAAACAGGTTAAAACTACTCAACAATTCATGCAAGCAGATCCACCTTCTGTCTACAAATATGCCTTAATGAGTGAAAAGGTCAACGCAGTAATATGAAACAAAGCTATAAGGAAAATGCAGAATAAATCTAGGGATGCAAATCCTTTTTAAAGCTATACATACATTAAACACATATCACCTGGCAGCTCATCTCCTGTTTTGGTAAACAACTGAAAAAAAGACCAACAATACAGTTTAAAAAGAATAATAAAATGTAAGGTCAAGAACTCAAAAGGAGCTTGTTAAGCATGGCTTTAAAAATACAGTAACAGCTAGTCCTTCCTGTGGAAAGTGAAGTTAATGTGTTTGCAAACTCCGAAACACATAGGATAACAGATGCACGTCCTTTCTGAAGCTGAACTTCACAGCGATGGCAGAGAGTGGTTTGTAAAAAGGATTTCTGAGCAAAAAGCACCATACTGCTAATTTTAATGGCAGCACTTGGATGGGTCTGCCCACAGTTGTTGCTTGTGACTGCATGCCCACATTATATAAAATATGTATTAAAAATATTATACTGTGGAAACAACCAACAGGCGTATGGCCTATTAATAGGTTGTTTTGATGAAAAGCCTCACTGTATGATTCAGAGATAAACTTGGATGAATGTTATTGAAGGGCTGGCAAACAGCAAGTGGACTTTTACTGTGGAACGTGGAAAAAAATGCAGAAAGGAGAGGACTGAGAGCTGGATTCAGACTCACAGTCCATCAAGCTGCACTCCCAGTGAACATGCCAGAAAGGCAACCCATCCACTGCCTGCAAAATCAAACAGCATCTCCGCCTACAACAGTGATACAGCAGCCGATCCACTTGCGTAACCCAAAAAACCTCCTCCCTGCACCCTCCTCGCCCTTAGGACAAAATAAAACCGTTTTAAAATGCTCTTGTAGCGTACATCCCTCCTTAGAGGGTATGTAAAGACACCTACTTCTCTGCTTTCCCCATAGAAGTGTATGTTTGCAGAAGCCCCGTCACTTACACGCTCTTAAGGCTCAGCCAGAGCCCCGGGCTCCCACAGACCACCCTCCCGCGGGGCTCAGACCCCAGGCCTCGCTCGGAGATGTCCCCGTGGCCGCCGAGGCGCAGCTACCAGGTACCCTTATTAACCCCACCGAGACGCAGCTTATCCCTGACCGGGGCTTACCCCGTCCCCGTTAGCTGGACGTGGCAGGTATTGACCCTAACTGCAGGAGCTCGCCGCTACCTCTAG